>APFE031101043.1:208558-231811 GCA_000404065.3 Pinus taeda
ATCTACGACATCTGCGTCTATCTGACCCTCGAATATGGGGATTTCAAAATTAACTTGTACCTTAAAGGGTGTGGCGTTCCCAGAGTAGCTGCTGGAAGCCGATGCATTGCTTCCGGGTAGCCGCTGAAGGATCTCGGCAAAACTGTCCATCATCGCGTTCCGTTGTCGCTCGAGGGCTTCTTCGAGCAAGATTTTGATGGGATCTCCTGCCCCCTTGTCTTTCTTCTCGTCCGCCATGGGAGGCCGTCGGGATTTGCGAGGCTGGTCTTGCAAAGGTTCAACCAGTTCAAGCCCTAACTCCTTATATCCCGACCTTGTTGGGGACATGCAAAGAAAAACAGAGAAAAAGCAGACCGCTCTGATACCACGGATCCGGATTTAAACAGGAACGCAACAAATTATAGAGATAACCATATACACAAATATGCAGCGGAAATAATACTTCATTTCATTAATGGAAAATACTGAAATATGCTTACAATCAGAAATGGAAATAAACTAGCTAGGGCGATGGTAGCTATCTCTGAGAAGAGATGTGTGGGCTACATGCCTCTCAACTGACTTACAATGAGGCTCGCAGGCCTATTTATTGTTGAGAAACAATGAAAAACCCTTCACATTCCAAAACCTAACCCTAGGAGATGAAACGCCAAACTGTGGGCCCCGTTTGGGGGGTAAGTTGGTACATCAACTTCCCGGGGTCGTAACTTTAGCATATGATCTCCGTTTGACGCGTACAATAGCTCATTAGAAAGATCTATTCGAGCACTATCATTGTTGGAACGGGCAACATCAATCCATTCCATGGACCCATGTTTCCCCCGGATTCCCCAAAAAACTTCGTTTAGGGCCTCAAAACGGCTCCGGAAGTTCAGGAACCGAAAAACTGCTAAAAATAGTAAGTTGTGCTACAATTAAGGAAACTGAAAATGCTGAGAAAGACAATGGTGGGGGTCCAGGTGGACTTGGCAGGTGGCCACCAATATCCACCTGGATCACATGGGCCTAAGGATCTTCTTTAGCTTTCCCATCAAACTTTGGACAATCACTTGGTATCTTGGACGGCACCGGAGGCCAGTATGGCGAATGAAGGATTGGATCATTCGTAAGGCGAGATACATCTGGCAACTCGAGTGTAGCCAAGAATGGATATTGGGTGTTAAAAGGCATGGGAGGTCAATAAGTGGGTTCGTATGGAGGAGCCCATCCCTACCGGTAAGGATTTTGGTCCCATAGTGGGGGATTTTGGCCATATGGCATCTAAGGCTACTCCCATTGCAGATTACCTTGACCATAGGGAGGATTTTGACCTTGAATACCTTGGAACTGTTCGGCCATAGGTTGCTAATAAGCAACGTACGGGTTAACAGGTTGTTGAGCCTGTTGACCTGGACATATGGATATTGGACCTATTGTCCTAGAATATACGGGTGATGAACTTGTTTCCCCTGAACAAGAGGGTTTTGGACCTGTTGTCCTTGGGCATAAGGTTGATACACTTGTTTCCCTTGGACATAGGGATTTTTTACTTGATGCCCTTGGTCGACAGGATTTTGAACCTATTGACCTAGGACATGAGGATTTTGAGCCTATTGCTGCAGGACTTGACCTTGACCCTTCCCCTACAAGGATTGACCTTGTTGATATGTATACAAGGGTTGTAGCTGCCCTGGTTGGTTTTGCTGTTGCAAGGGTTGACCTTGCAATTGAAAAATTTGTCCCTGGGACTACAGAGGTTGCCCCTGCGAGGACATGGGTTGAGAGGTGTCTGGAGCATATTGCATCTATTGCTGCTCAGTTTGCTGCAACTGTTGCAAGGGTTGACCTTGCGGTTGTTGCAGTTGACCTTGCTGTGGGATCATTTGCCCCTATGGTTGCACGGAGAGCCCTTGCTGCAACAAATGTTGCCCTTATGGTAACAAAGGCTACCCTTGTTGTTTAGAGGTTGTCCTTGCTGCTGCAAGGGTACTTGAACAGTGCCCAAGAAGTTTCCAAACTGAATCTGGCCATAGCCTGGCTGGATGTATTGCCCAGATTAGAGGGTGTAAGGTTGATTAACCATTCTTTGAGAACCATATGGAACGTAAGTATTTTGGTATTGGACCTAAGCCCCATGGGGCTGCTGATACTGAACATTGCTCGATCTAGATGGACCAACGGGATTCTGAACCTGTTGGTACTGGACATTGCTTGATCCAGTAGGATCAACAGGATTATGAATAATACCAAAAGAAGGCTGGTTTATACCAAGCATGTGAGCTTGTGAGCTGCTCACATTAGTGGCACCTGACACCATAGAAACATTCAGGTTCTGCCCCCCAGGCAGTGGCATAGCTTGGCCACTGACTAGAGGGATGGAGGAACTAAGAGAGACGTTCTTTGAATCTACCGATTGTGCCGAATAGGTAACTAAGATTGACGATAGAAGGGTATTTAGAATGGTGGGTTGCGCCGGGACTGAGGTAACAGCCTGTTGAGAAGTTGTGTTCGTAACGAATAAACTTGAAGTAGGCATGGTGCTTGACCCCTGTCATGGCCACAACCACCACCCTATTAAAACTTGCCTTGGTAGCAATTTTGAATTGGTCCCCTAGAAGTCTGATCTTTCATCTCTTCGAATGATCTATTTCATCCCAGTGATTTTAACTCTATGACGAGTCAAATTTTCAATTCCTAATGGTTGAGCCCCTTGAATAAATCTCTGCGGCATGGTTCATTCATGACCTAACCTAGCCCTTCATTCATTCGGTTCAGCAGGACTTTCCAAATCCTCATAAGCATCCATAGTACATTTATGCCCACACGCATAATCACCCCCACCATCACTATAGTCGTTTGTGTACTTAACACACAAAACCTTCTATCGCACCTCATTTCCATTTTAACTCTTTGCAATGAAAGACTTCACAAACATGCATAAATCATCCCGTTTTCGCTTATCGCACTCAACCTTGGCACACAATGCATACCATAAGGCACTGGACCCGAAGACACTATTAACCATATTTCATATATATGTCATGTCCAAAACCTCGTCGCATATCGCAATCGGCCATGGTCTAAGGCTTATATATATAAGGTGCGCCACTATACTCCGGACCCGACGGTACTATTAACCATACTTCATACATATGTCGGGTCTAGGTCCATATTGCATATCGCATATCAACGGAGCCCGGGCCTTATACACAATGTGTGCGGCAATATGACGGACCCGCCAAGCTTATCAAGTATTACATATATGTTTTCGGGTCCGGGGCCATTTCGCATATCCAATCGGTGGAGCCCGAGGCTTGTGCATATTGCGATATGCGATATGGCGGACCTGACGATATTTATAGGCCCCGATACATAAAATTTGAGGTCTGGCCTAAGAGATCGGAGCGAGATTTTCTTTGTATTCCCGTGTTTTCCAAATTTCCCGATATAACAAAGGGAGCGGGTTTTTATTGTAAAAGGCGCACCTGTGGAGTCCCGATAGTGTAATTGCACATCAAGGAAGTGGAAGGCATGGGTATTTCTACCCGCGGAGGGGGCGATACCCGATTGCGATTAACTGAAGCCCTCGAAAACCATGCCAAGCCTATGGATTAAACTGGACAATTGTGTGTTACGTGTGTTTTGTGCGTAAACCCTTTTCTTTCACACTTGTTCCCCGTAGTTTAATAAAAGTTAATGAAGGCAACGTTTATATTTTGTTTGAACATTTTTGTTATATTGTTCACAATCATGAAGCTAATGATAACTATCTCTATAGGCGAGAAGTAAAGGACGCAGGAGTGGATTCGAAGAGTCATGTATGCAGAAGTGTTGTGTTTAAAGATCTGGCCTTAGGCATTCCAGGTCGGAATCCTGTGCATTTCCTGTGCATTCCGAAAGCAAAGTTGTCCTAATTTTCATCATGGGGAGGCGACACACAGTCACCATTTTTATCAACATCTGTTCACTTCCTCAGGAAATGAAGCGCTCCAACAGATATTCTTTCTACGTGTTAGTGGTTATGTTGATGATCCTATTTCTGTATACTCGATTTGTATATAAAAAACAGTGGGGGGAGATGAAGAGGTAGGGAAGACCGAGAGCCATAGGATTTTGCATAAGTATTACCTCCGAAGATGAGGAAAGGGATTTTTTTTGGTTTGGGAAGACAACTTTGATTATTGTGAATAAAGAAAGACTGTTTAGCTCAATAAAGGGCTCGTGTTTTAGATTTATTTTCCTATTTTATGATGTGTTTTGATCAGAATGTTGTCGCTGGTATAAATGAAAATGTATATTTGTTTTGTGCATATTAATGACTCACAGTTCATGGTTGTGCCTGGTTATTTGAATATGATTCAATATCATGGTTAAATCATGAAAGGTTGCTGACTCAAAACTTTGTTGGACATCAATTGCAAGCTTATCTTCCATAAAATGGAATGTGCATTCTTGTACACATGATTGGATTGTAATTAAGTATTAATGCAACCTTGTTCTTATATGAACCATTGATTGATTCATTTAGACTTGGAATTCATATATGATGTTTAACCTCTCTTTGTCATGCTCCTGTAGGATAGATTAGGATAGTTAGGACATAGACTAGAGTAGTTAGAAGAAGTGTAGATAGGATTTAATACATAGTGGTTAGTTTTAATTTTGTTGATTTAATTGAAGCCTTCTTCTCAGAAGCCATCTTCCAACTCATTTAACAGTTTACGGGGTCCCTTAATACCCATTGGAACTAGCCATTCCAAACGAAAGTAGGTCTAATTGGGGCTCGCGATCGAGTTAGTTCCCCTTGTTGGTATAGCAAAAATTCGCCATGTCAGCAAATTGGTGCTAGAAGGAGGGCCTCAACCGCCGTCCACAGCTTTTCAAGATTTCATCTATAAGTGCCACACATGGATTCAAGAAGATTAATGCATGGATTGTGAAGGTTGAAAAGATCCCTCCTCTCATTCGGAAAAGCCTCATTTCGAAGAAGAGACACTGTGGGAGTATCCTGTCACTCAGGAACAACCAGTCAGAAGAATTACTTGGGCTTACGCTCGTTCCCTATCCCAAATCCCTATCTTTTAGTCATTACCTCCGATAGAAAAAATAAAGCCAAGGGTCTATCAAATAAACAAAGTAACGTTTACAGCCCCTTCTCTTGAAGATATTGTGCTTGATTCTTTGCAGAGTATCAACTCTCCTTGGGAAGAGATCCCTAAGGATTCCTCATCTGAAGGTAATCCCTGGCCTGATTTGGAAAATCCTAATGAAGAAGCCCTCAACTAGAACATCCCTATCCTCGATATGGCTAATATTCGTCCACTGGGTGGAAACCAACTCCCACCTCTTCCGAGAGCACTGCCTCCCTGGCTTGCTCAGGATGCCATGGCAATACCTGGGCAGTAGCATCCCTTACCCAGGAATGCATAAAAGGTACTGCCTAAATTTGATCCTGAGCGGGGAGACGTCGCTGAAAACCATATCAATTCGTTCTTCCTAGACATGCGCATGCTGGGGGTAGCTGATGATGATATAGTCTGTCTCCTATTCCCTTTTACCCTGACTCATGCAGCTTCCACATGGTACTTTAGCTTGAGAACCGGATCGATCACCTCGTGTTCTGTGTAGAAATTCCCACTGTAGATCACCTGGTAATGCAATGTACTAAAGCAAAACACTTGATCTACTTCTACAAACAACGAAGCGGAAGCTTAATCGAACATGAGCAACACCAAGCATGAACATATATAACTGAGAATGAGAAGTAATCAACCATAACACAGAAGATATATCACTGGGGAAAGCACCAACCTAAAACCTTAACTCTGTATTATCATACAAGTGGAAATCTTGTTCAAGTTACAAAAAGAATCAGCTCTCAAGCTATCCTGCTTTCTTTGCAATCAAATAATACTGCTCACAGACTCAATATACATAGTATATGTCTTCCTCAAGCCCTCCAAGCCTCTTATTTCCTTGCGTAGTTTTGATTGGGGTCCAATGATATCACGTGTGAATTGGCCTCATCACACTCACTATAACCTCAGGTCCAACTGTGTAATCCTCAAGGAATAATATTCCTTCTGCATGCAAAGAATATTCACCAAGGAATATCCTAGCAACTGATAGTACACTGTCCCTCCATCTGATTTCAGTTGGGTCTCTAACTGAACTAACATGCATGAGTTATCCATGAGTGAATCTTCAGTTATCTAAAATACAGTGGTTACATGCATGCAAGCATTAACTAACTGAACTCTCATTAATTTAACAAATTGTTAAATTAATCTAACTGGACTTGACTCAGTTAACCGAGCCAACTAATTACAACTCAATATTACAACTCTCTCTTATCTCCTAAACTGATTGATAAATCCCTCAATCAAAGGAGAAACTGTTGCATGTCCTCACATAGACTTCAAGTTCATAATTCCTTAACTAAATAACTCAAGATGAATTAATTAATCAATTTACAAACTGCTGTTAATATCAAATTCGAATTTTACTTCCTATGTTTAGTCCAAGGATTGACTAAAATAAGAAGGGATCCCGCAATGTTATTTTTAGCACTTTCACTTTTCACCTATTGTAGCTAAGATCTCCAATGGCTGAACTGCTATTTATAGTAGTGCTACTTTTAACATCCTCTATTTTTAGCATTTCTTGTTGCAAATCTGAGCACTCCCTCTCAACAAGAAAGGGATTATCAGTAACCCCGATCCTGTCTCTATGGAACTCGAACTTGCATTTTGACAATGCCTTAGTCAAAATATCTGCATCCTGCTCCTCGGTCGAAACATACTGCAACATCATGATCCTCTTGACCACACAGTCCCATAGATGATGGTAACGGATATCTATATGCTTGGACCTGTCATGAAACATTGGATTCTGAGGGAGTTTTATGCATCTCTGATTATCACAGTATATCACTGTAGGATCCATCATTTGACCAAACAATCCCACTAGAATCTTCCGCATCCAAATGGCCTCGCATGCTGCCTAACTAGCAGCCATGTATTTAGACTCTGTTGAGCTAAGTGCAACTGATCTCTGTTTCCTGCTATACCAAGCAACTGCAGCTGAACCAAGGTTGAAGATTCCTCCAGAAGTGCTCTTCCGGTCTGATGGACTACTCGCCCAATCCGCATCTATGAAGCCTTGCAACTTCACTCCCTCTGTCCATCTGTACCACAATCTGTACTGTGTAGTGCCTCTGAGATATCTCAGCACATGCTTCGCTACCTTCCAAAACAGCTTGGTAGGCTGAACCATAGCTTGACTCAGCTGGTTCACCGCAAAGCATGAGTCAGGTCGTATGTTCACCAAATACATAAGTGAACCTGCCAACTGCCGATAAACAGTAGCAACTACTACCTCACCTGAAGTAGCATCCTCCTTCCTCCAGTTCCCAACTAGAGGAGTCTCCATGGGTTTGCACTTCTCCATGTGAAAGCGCCTGAGTATCTCATTGGCATACTTGCCTTGAGACACAAATACTTCCCCATCTTTTTGCCATACTTCCATGCCTAGAAAGTAGTGCATGAGGTCCATGTTCTTCATCTCAAACTCTCTTGCAAGGTCCTCCTTGCAAGATTTGATCAGCTGATCATCACTTGTCAAAATCAGATCATCGACATAAAGTACAATAATCAATGGCTTACCTTCTACCACGATGTGGTAAAGGTTCACATTTGCTTCACTCTTGGTGAAGCCCAATCCGGTGAAATAGCTGTCGATCCTGGTATACCAAGCACGGGGTGCTTGCTTCAGCCCATATAGTGCTCACTTGAGTTAGCAAACATGCGACTCATGATCGAAGGTCTCAAATCCTTCGGGCTGCTCAATGTATACCTCTTCCTAAATCTTCCCATTGAGGAATGTCGTCTTCACATCCATCTGATGGATCTTCCAACCCATCTAAGCTGATAGAGCTAGCACCGATTTAATAGATGAGTACTTTGCTATGGGAGCAAAGGTATTATCATAGTCGATCCCTGAACCTGTGAGAAACCTCAGGAAACAAACCTTGCCTTGTGTTTCTCAACATTGCCATCAGCTGCCTACTTTACCTTGTAAAGCCATCGGGAACTAACCACTGACTTGTCCCCAGGTTTAGGGACAGCATCCCACATACTGTTTCGTATGATAAAATCATACTCTTCTACCATTGTATCAACCCAGACTAGTTGCTGCACTGCCTCCTGAAAATAAAAAGGTTCGGTCGCTACACACTCTCTAACCAAGGCCATGTAGCCAGTGTATCTCTCTAGAGATCTCCTCTGTCTGCGCTGAGAGGATGGCTACCCCACATTCTCTCTCGCATCTTGCATCAATCTGTCAGCTTCCCATGGGCGTTTCCGCCCATCTCTGGAAGACTCTCCAAGAGTGGTGGTCTCCACTACTGGATCCTCTACATGTGGCTGATCCACATCATCAAGAGGCTCCTCCTCCTTTGGAACTAAAAGTTCCTCATCACCATGCAACTTGAGCTCCCTCTCAAGTGACACTTGCATGGCTCTCTGCTCATCGAACTTTAGATCCCTGTGCACTACGGTCCTCTGACTGACAGGCATAAACACACGATAGTTGTGGGGTGTATTTGTGTACCCCGCAAGTATCCCCAACTCAGCTGTTGGGTCTAGCTTCTTCCAAGCATCTTTGGTCACATGACAGAAAACTGGTGATCCAAAGATGCAGAGGTGACTCACATCTGGTCACTTCCCTGAAAAGCTTCCATAGGTGTCTTCATCCCCAAAATACGATGAGGACTTCTGTTTTGAAGGTACACTGCTGTATTGCATGCCTCATCCCACATATGAAGTGGTAGGCTTTGGTCATGCAACATCGCTCGAGCTACTCCCACAATAGATTTGTTCTTCCTTTCGGCCACCCCATTCTGTTGTGGGTTATGAGGTGCCGTCAATTCCCGTTTAATTCCTTCTGTAGCATAGAAGTCTTTAAACTGCTGGGAAACATACTCTCCACCATTGTTACTATGCA
Organism: Pinus taeda; assembly: GCA_000404065.3. Taxonomy (NCBI): domain Eukaryota; kingdom Viridiplantae; phylum Streptophyta; class Pinopsida; order Pinales; family Pinaceae; genus Pinus; species Pinus taeda. The sequence continues at coordinate 217,541 of APFE031101043.1, forward strand.
AGGCTTTTACTTTCCTTCCAGATTCTTTCTCTGCTAAGGCTTTAAACTTACAAAACCTTAAGAAGGTCTGATCCTTCTTTTGCATAAAGTAGATCCATCATCTACGAGAAAAATCATCAATAAAAATAACATAGTACCTTTGCTTAGTGGTGGAGGCTGTAGAGAATGGTCCACATACATCTGAGTGAACTCGCTCCATGATTGCTCCAGATCTACTATCCCAATCTAGAAAGGAAGCTTTAGCGTACTTACCCAGGGTGCATCCTTTGCATGTATTTGTTTGCTCCAGTTTTCCCTTGGGTAAGCTGGTAGAAATTTGCTGCATGATCTTCAAGGCCCTGTGATGCAAATGGCCTAGTCTCCTACCTCCAACTTGTAGAGATTCTTTACTCGAATCCCTATTCGCTTGGTCTATCCGGTGCCGGTATGCCTCAAGAAAACTTTTCCTTTACTAATGACTACATCATAGCCTTTATCTTCTAGCATAGCAACATACACAAGATTCTTTTTCAAACCTGGTACATACTTAATATCAGATAGGGTGAGAGGAGCACCATGCTCCCTTTGAAACACAACTATACCTTCACTTGAGACAGTACTTTCCATCATCGTCCATCTCGATGCGCATCTGGAGATCCTTCCCCTCTAATGTATTGAAAAGATTCTTGTCACCCGACATGTGGAAAGAAGCTCCACTATCCAGGTACCAAACACATCCTGCCATGGATGAAACCATGCATGGATAAGAGAGAAATCTAGCTCAAACTGTGAGGCTAATGCATCACCATCAGATCCCTTGAAGGAACCCTTCTTGGATTTCTTTTGTGGATAATTCATTGCATAATGGCCCACTTCATGACAGTGAAAGCATCGCACTTTCGACTTGTCAACCTTCTTCCCACCATGAGAAGATTTGGATTGGGACGCCTTCCCTTTCCCTTTCTTAGCTTTACTTAATAAAGTTAGATTTTCTTCATCATCTTGTTTTGATGAAGATCCATCCCTGGTGCTTTGCCTTATCTCCTCCTACATCAGATCCGACCAAAGTCGTTCCCAATCTGGCAGTTTCTCTCTTCCATTAATTGAGTCCTAGTAGCTATGCCAGTTCTTAGGAAGATTGAGGAGTGCAAGACTCGCCATGTCATCATCAGCAACCATGATCCCTACGCTTCCAAGCTCATCCCTGCAGGTGGTGGGCTTGTTCAAGAACGTAGAGATTGTGTCACCCTTTTCGCACTTGATATTTCGAAGTTTATCTTTCAGCGCCAACTTCCTCTGATCACTGTTATTTTGATAAAGATATTTCAATGTTTTCCACATCGAAAAAGGAGTCTCCTTCCCATGGAAGCTCGAGACAATGTAATCTCGAACTCCCTCCAGGATGATTCTCCTTGCTCTAGCCACACACTTTTTCCATTCCACTAGTTGAGTAGCATCAGTCGGCTTCTAGACTTCTTGATCAATGAAGTCCTTTAGGCCGTTATCTTCTAACATTGCCTCCATGCGATCCTTTCAGGCTATATAATTCGAACTGCCATCAAGGGCATATTCAAGTCTCAAACTACTGAACGCCATCAGTGAAATAGATGTGATAAGAACTCAATTCAATATTCAGAAACTAAACTTTGAACTTCTCCTACTTGTATACTATTCTTCCTTGATCACCTTTGCTTTGAAACCATGTAGAAATTCCCACTGTATATCACATGGTAATGCAATGTACTAAAGCAAAACACTTGATCTACTTCTACAAACAATTGAGCGGAAGCTTAATCGAACATGAGCAACATCAAACATGAACATATATAACAAAGAATGAGAAGTAATCAAACATAACACAAAAGAAATATCACTGGGGAAAGCACCAACCTAAAACCCCAACTCTATATTATCATACAAGTGGAAATCTTGTTCAAGTTACAAAAAGAATAAGCTCTCAAGCTATCCTGCTTTCTCTGCAATCAAACAATACTGCTCACAGACTCAATAGACATAGTATATGTCTTCCTTAAGCCCTCCAAGCCTCCTATTTCCTTACACAGTTTTGATTGGGGTCCAATGATATCACATTTGTGAATTGGCCTCATCACACTCACTATAACCTCAGGTCCAACTACGTAATCCTCAAGGACTAATATTCCTTCTGCATGCAAGGAATATTCACCAAGGTATATCGTAGCAACTGATAGTACACTGTCCCTCCATCTGATCTTTACTGGGTCTCTGACTGAACTGACATGCATGAGTTATCCATGAGTAAATCTTCAGTTATTTGAAATACAATAGTTACATGCATGCAAGCATTAACTAATTGAACTCTCATTAATTTAACAAACTGTTAAATTAATCTAACTGGACTTGACTCAGTTAACTGAGCCAACTAATTACAACTCTCTCTTATCTCTTTAACTGATGGATAAATCCCTCAATCAAAGGAGAAACTGTTGGATGTCCTCACATAGACTTCAAGTTCATAATTCCTTAACTAATTAGTTCAAGATGAATTAATTAATCAATTTACAAATTGCTGTTAATATCAAATTTGAATTTTACTTCCCATGTTTAGTCCAGGGACTGACTAAAATAAGAAGGGATCCCGAAATTCTATTTTTAGAAAATCTATTTTTAGCACTTTTACTTTTCACCCATTGTAGCTAAGATCTCCCATGGTTGAACTGCTATTTATAGCAGTGCTATTTTTAGCATCTTCTATTTTTAGCATTTCTTGTTGCAAATCTCAACAGGTTGCCTTTCAACAGGCCTTTTTAGACAAGTATGGCGATGACAAAACCCTTGTTGCCTTAGTCCTAGAACTATCCCGTTTGAAAATGGAAATGAAAGAAAAGGCTAAGGATTTTAATATCCGGTTCAACACCTTGTTCAACAAAATCCCGCCCACTGCCAGACCTACAGAAGAGGTGCTCATGGGATTCTACATCACTGCTCTCCCTATCCCTACTGCGATGTGGGTCAAAAGGAGTAACGCACAGACCTTACAAGGTGCTATTGATGAAGCAGTAAAAGTCGAGAATGAAATGCTTAGTGTCACAGCATGCCACCCTACAATCGGAGAAAAGAAAGCCTCTCAAGCTTCCAAGAAGGTTAATAAGAGTGATAACAAAGGGGTTGAAACCAAAGAAAAGGATACCACAGATGTAGAAGGTTTGCATTGGATCATTAAGAAGCTGACAAATATAGTCACCGATATGAAAAGGAATTCTGGAGAGAGTATGAGCCGGAGTGGAGGAGAGTATAACAATAGAAAACCTTTCAAACCTTTCTATCATAAGAAGACAAAAGGTGGTCATGGTCCACTTGCACTGCCTGCTCCACCCAATGAAGGGAATTTAAACACAAAAGAGCTGGCTCTTATCGGATCGCTCCTTAACCAAGAAGAACCTATAGTGGAGCTAGTTCCAGAACAAGAAGATGAGGAAGAATACCAAGTAGAAGAGCCCTCAGAAGAAGAATCCCAAATCAACGTACTGTGGGATTTCTATACAAATGAGAATGATGATGACCAAGGAGACAGTATGGCAGAAATCCCCACTAATGAAATCCACACACGAAGCAAAGGGCCACTTGTAGGTGCGATGAAGCTTGAAGATCAGACTAAGAAAGATGTCCGCCCTGTGAAGGTACCTACTCCCAAAGTTCCTGTTGAGAACAGTGGACCTAGTGGTCAATCCAAGAATACCCCTGTTGCAAACCCTCCAGAGAAAGAAAATGCATCTCCCACTGCAATGAAGGCTACTCAAGATGGTAAACCCACACCTAAGAATGGAAAAACCAGTATGTTTACTCTGCCCTATCCTGTTTATAACATTGATTACAATATTGTGGATGATCTCAAGAAATCTAGGGCTAATATCGCATACTTTGATTTGCTGAATTTAACGTAGCAAAGATATTTGCTCTTGAAAGCTACGAATGAGAGAAATTCCAAAACTCCCACCGTCCCAAGAGCCAAACCAAGAAGTCAGTGTCCAAACCTGTCAACACCTCCATTGCAGCGCAAACGCCATTAGCTATGGAAGCCACTCTGTCCAAAATGAATCGTAAACCCCAAGATGTTAGTGCAACCATGATAGGGAGAAAATCAAAATCCATGACCCCACCTTTCCTTATCACATTTGAAATCCTCAACATTAACGTACATAATTGCCTGGTAGATTCCGGTGCCTCGTCCACTGTGATGCCTTATGTTGTTGCTAAAAGACTACATGCAATACCTGAGAAAACTGAGACTCGAATTATGCAATTGGATAGGACAAATGTGAAAGTAATTGGAGAATTGAAAGATGTGTTGATTCAGATGGCTGCTAAACCACAGTAAACACAAGTCATTGATATAGTGGTAGTCGATATACCTGAGGTGTATGGAATGATGCTTAGTAGGGATTGGTCAGCAAAGCTCAATGGATATTTCTCAACTGAATGGTCCCATCTCTTGTTGCCTCAGAAGGGAAAAGGTGATATGCTGAGAGTTGATCGAGAAATATACATGAAGTATGAGGTAACGGAACTAAATGGTCCCAATGAGCTTGTAATGTTTACCAACTCCATCTTTGGGAATTATAGTTTCAATGTTTGTGCCACAAAAACCTGTTTTGGAGAATTCCATGCAGAAACAGTTGAAGAAACTTTGACATACACACAGTTGGAAATTCCCTCCCATAATCCAACTAATGAACTATCCTGTATTATAGTAGATGATAGGACTAATTTCTTAGATAGTAGTTCAATTGATGTAACATTAGATTCTACATTTTGGACACTCTATTTTGATGGCTCTAACTACCTTGAAGGTGCAGGTCTTGAAGTATTATCATTGACCCGCAAGGGAACCAACATTTGATGGCCACCTGGTTGGAGTTTGTGTGCACCAACAACACAATAGAATATGAAGGCTTGATGCAGGGCTTGAAGAAAGCCATTGATATGGAGGTGAAAAATATTAAAGTTTTTGGTGACTCACAAATAATTGTGGATCAGGTAAGGAAAAGGATACACTGCAATTCGCCACACCTGGTAAGGTACCAGCATAAGGTATGGAGCTTAATTGAGAGTTCTGATTCCTTTAATATCACATACATACCTCGAAGGCAAAACCAAGACGCTGATTTGATGGCTAGTATGGCTGCTAAACTTTTGCGTGATTTCAGATTAAAGAAAAATAAATGTTATGTTGAATTGATTTTCAGACCATCTGTACTTGATAACATCTCAAATTGGCAGGTGTTCAAAGATGATGAGCAAATCCTTGAGTTCTTGCATTGCGAGGAGACATTCAAGAATGTAGTCATTGATGAGAGAGAACACAATAGGCTTCTGAACGAGAGGGAGGATGAGGAAAAGGGTCAGTCCAATGTGATTCCCAAATCAGTTGTTAAGATGGAGCACTTGTATGACTTGCATGATAAATTCAAGAAACCAACTAACTACAAAACACATAGCTCGTCCATGAAGTATGAAACGGTCAACCTTGGGACCAAAGAAGACCCAAAAAATGTCAATCTGGGCCTTCGGTTCTCTCTACAAGAAAAGGCTGCATTTGTCAAGCTATTTAAAGACTATAAGGACATCTTTGCGTGGACATATGAAGACCTAAAGACATTTGATACCAGTGTTATGCAACGTGTAATCCCTTTGGAAAAGGAGGCCAGGCCCTACCAACAAAATTTGCGTAAGATGCATCCAAGCCTAGAACCGTTGGTGAAGAAAGAATTAAACAAAATGATGGATGCCAAAATCATCTTCCCAGTTAGACACACCCGCTAGGTAGCCAATCTCGTGCCAGTAAGAAAGAAAAACGGAGACATCAGGTTGTGTATTGATTTCAGAAACCTAAACAAAGCATCTCAAAAGGATAACTATCCTGTCCCTTCTATGGAACACATCCTTTAGTGTGTTTCCGGGTCTGAAATTTTGTCCCTATTAGACGAGTTTTCAGGGTATCATCAAGTATTGGTATCTCATGGGGATCAGCTTAAGACAACCTTCAACACTAAGTGGGGCACCTACGCATATCGTAAAATTCCTTTTAGACTCATTAATGCGGGTGCCACATTCCAGATAGCTATGGACATAGCTTTCTGAGGGTTGATTAACAGATCAGTACTGGTTTACAGGATGACATCACTATGTATTCATATCACTGAAGGGATCATATCTATTACCTGAGACATATTTTCGAAAGATGCCGAAGGTATGGAATTTCATTGAATCCCAAGAAGAGCATCTTTGCAGGCATAGAGGGAAACTACTGGGTCATATCCTCTCTAAAGAAGGGATTGTTATTGATCCTGAAATAATAGAGACCATCATGAGAATACAACCCCCTACCAATAAGAAAGCCATGCAATCTTTCTTCGGGAGGATTAATTTCGTGAGAAAATTTGTTTCAGGCTTTGCGGAAATAGTGCAACCCATGCAGTCGATGATGAAAAAAGACGTTGTGTCTAAATGGAGCGATGATGCCAAGAAAGCATTTTGGCAGATCAAGGAAGCCGCCACTGAAGCCCCTGCATTGGTCAACCCTGATTTCGGCAAGGAGTTCTTCTTGTACACTTTTGCTTCTGATGTTTCATATGTCGCAATACTCACTCAGAAAAACAACAAAGGCAACGAAGTCCCTATTTCTTATATGAGCTCTAATCTCCAAGGGGCAGAACTCAACTACCCAGACGTGGAGAAACAAGGTTATGCAGTTTTCAAGGCCGTAAAGCATTTTTGCCCTTATTTACTAAAGGCCAGGACCAAAATAATTGTTCCCCATCCTGCTGTAAGAGCCGTCTTCATGCAGAAGGAAATGGGTGAACGAAGAGGGAATTGGATAACCACCCTTCAAGAGTTCGACCTCGAGATAAAGCCGACACAGATAGTTCGAGGGCAGGGACTTTGCAGGCTCGCGGCAGAAGCCTTGATGGACAAAGAAGGGGTGTCCGAAGAACCATAAACGTTGAGCATGCAATTTGCACAAATGGAACTCAGGGAGGAGCCCTTTATGGAGGAACGAAGTGATGATGTATGAGCGAGAAACGTCGGAAGCCTTTTTGGACCCTGAGTCGTGGTACTACAACATACGCTTCTATCTAGTGCGGGGATCGTGTCCTGAACACATGGATGCATCACAAAGGAGAGCACTCAGATTGAAATCTAATTAGTATCATTTGGCCAACAACGTCTTATACATAAAAAATCGTGATGGAATCTGGCTGAGGTGTTTGGAGAAGAATGATGCCGACCATGTATTGAAAGAAATGCACAACGACCCAACAGGTGGTCACTACGGCAGAGAGACCACTGCTCACAAAATATTAAGAGCTGGGTATTATTGGCCCACAATGTTCAGGGACTCGCATACCCACGCTCGCAAATGTAAGGTGTGTCAAACCGCCGCAGGACGAGAAAGAAATCCTGTTGTTCCCCTCAGGCCTGTTATGATTTTTCGACCGTTCTAGCAATGGGGCCTAGATGTCATAGGCGAGATCACTACAAACTCTTCACAACAACATAAGTATATACTCAGAGTGACTGATTACTTCACCAAATGGACCGAACCCATCCCGCTGCAAAAGGTGAATGAAGATGAGGTAATATCATTCATTGAGAAATTCATTATCAATAGGTATGGCATCCCTGACGCTCTCATATTTGATAATGCTTATTACTTTTCATCATTGAAATTGACTGAGTTTGCTATTGATAAATCAATCCACATAAGGTATGCAGCAAACTATTACCCCCAGGGAAACGGAGTTGCCGAGTCTTCAAATAAAAACCTTATTCGCATAATCCGCAAGTCCGTCGCTGACAACCAGAGGAACTGGCACAACGCCCTAACAAATTCCCTTTGGGCCGATAGGGTCACCCCTAAAGTGGCCTTAGGAAACTCCCCATACTTCCTCGTCTATGGACAGGAAGCCATCTTGCCTCCAAACATTACCCTTCCCTCCTTACAGCTCTCCCAAGCTTCAAGAGGAACCCCTTCAACCTTTCAAGAAAGGATCAACCAACTAATGAGGTTGGAGGAATTAAGAGAGAGCCAAAATTAAATTCAAAAATCACCAAATGATTGTAAAAAACGGTTTGATCATCATCCGGGAGGAGATAAAGATTTCCAAGTAGGGGAGCTAGTCCTGAAATGGGACAAGCTGAGTGAGCCAAAAGGCAGACACAAAAAATTCCAACACTTATGGCTGGGCCCATTCCATGTTGTTGAAAAAATTGGTCAAGGAACTTACAGGTTGAAAGCGTTACAGGGAGAGACTAAAAAGCTCCCTATTAATGGCTAGCATCTGAAGAGATACTTCCAGTAGGCACCCCATGGTGGTTACCTTCTTAGTAGGTTAGATTTCATTTCATTTTGCTGTTAGTTTAGTTGTATTTTTGTCTTTTCCTTTTGTTTTCTGCAAAGTTTATTTTCCTGCTGTTTTGAATAACAATTCTTTCTCAACCAACTGATTTCAGTCCTCCAGCCTCATTTTACCTCTTAGATTTTCCCTCATTCACCACATTCAGCCTTTCCCTCCCTCATTAACCTACTGATAATTCTGTTGTTTCTAAACCCATCATTACCTTGCAAATCAAACAAATTTTCAATCAGCCCATGAGAACCTGAAAATCAGCTGTGGAGTTCAAACCAAAGCCACTCATTGGCATCTATTGAGAACCAGGTAAGATCCATTGATAACCTGAATATCTGGAGCATACAAGGGCAGCTTTATAAAACAAAAAATGTGTAACTACAGCTGGACTGGCATGGAGGAACGCTGCATTTTTAATAATCCCACTCAGACCTAGCCTATACTTGCCTGTAAGGTTTGCAGTTATTCTCCATTGGTCCCATCCACCACACTAAATTCTCCAATACCTGTCATCTACAAGTATACCTCCTTTCATGGGCTAAGCTCAATGTCATACACCCTGTGGCAAATCCAATTGTGCTCTAGTGCTTATGCCTAAAACTAGAAGGACTTATTTAAAAGAAAATGAAATGTCGAGTCCTTGTGCCAATTTGGAAGGAAAGGTTGTTTGGGAAGCCGGTTAGAGTAGGGACTGTTGTTGGGCTCAGAGTACCGGTTGACATAGCAAGCCCAACCTTGCTTAAGCGGTTTAAAAATATGGCATGATCCATGACTGCACCCCATTCAATCATAAGAAAATATAGCACTAAAATTCTTATACAAAGTGCAGATAAACATATCTACATAAAGAGCTGACGTACACACCTAAAACGGGTATTGGCAGACCAGTGATGGCCTTAAAAGGATTTTGAAAGTTGGAAACAGGTAAAGGAAGGTCAATAAATCCCATAATACTACCATTGGAGAATGCTTGTCAAAACCCTATTAGTCAGTAGAAGCTATTTGTCTTTATCCCACCTGAAGCAATTAATGTTGAACTGGAACCCATGCCTGTCCATCTGTACAGTTTGCATTTCAAGTTTATCTTAATACCCTGATGTGTTATTGATCCAAGGTTTATTTGGAAACAGAGATAACTGGTTCGCCAACACAACCACCACCCTATTGAAACTTGCCCTGGTAGCAATTTTGAATGGGTCCCCTAGAAATCTGATCTTTCATCTCTTTGGATGATCTGTTTCATCCTAGTGATTTTAACTCTATGATGAGTCAAATTTTCAATTCCTAATGGTTGAGCCCCTTGAATAAATCTCTGCTACATGGTTCATTCGTGACCCAGCCTAGCCCTTCATTCATTCCCTTCAGCAAGACTTTCCAAATCCTCATAAGCATCCATAGTACATTTATGCCCGCAAACATAATCACCCCCACCCTCACTATAGTCGTTTGTGTACTTAACACACAAAACCTTCTATCACACCTCATTTCCATTTTAACTCTTTGCAATGAAATACTTCAAAAACATGCATAAATCATCCCTTTTTTGCTTATCGCACTCAACTTGGCACACAACGCATACCATAAGGCACCAGACCCGATGGCACTATTAACCATATTTCATATATATGTCGGGTCGGAAGCCCCGTCACATATCACAATTAGCCAAGGTCTAAGGCTTATATATAGAAGGTGCACCACTATACTTCGAACCCGACGACACTATTAACCATACTTCATACATATGTTGGGTCCGGGGCCATATCGCATATCGGATATCGGTGAAGCCCAGGCCTTATACATAATGTGCACGGCGATATGGCGGACCTATCGAGCTTATCAAATATGATATATATGTTTTCGGGTTCGGGGCCATATCGTATATCGCAATTGGCGGAGCCCTAGGCTTGTGCATATTGCGATATGCGATATGTTGGACCCGACGATATTTATAGGCCCCGATACATAAAATTTGAGGCCCGGCCTAAGCGATCGGAGGGGGATTTTCTTTGTATTCCTGTGTTTTCCAAATTTTCGCAATATAACAAAGGGTGCGGGTTTTTAGTGTAAAAGGCGCACCTGTGGAGTCCCGATAATGTAATTGCACATCGAGGAAGTGGAAGGCATGGGTACTGCGACCCGCAGAGGGGCCGATACCTAATTGCGATTAAGTGAAGCCCTCGAAAACTGTGCCAAGCCTATGGATTAACCGGGAAAATTGTGTGTTACGTGTGTTTTGTGTGTAAACCCTTTTCTTTCACACTTGTTCCCCGTAGTTTTATAAAAGTTAATGAAGGCAACGTTTATGTTTTGTTTGAACATTTCTGTTATATTGTTCACAATCATGAAGCTAATGATAACTATCTTTGTAGGCAAGAAGTAAAGGATGCAGGAGTGGATTCGAAGAGTCATGTATGCAAAAGCGTTGTGTTTAAAGATCCGGCCTTAGGCGTTCCAGGTCGGAATCCCACGCGTTGCCTGTGCATTCCGAAAGCAAAGTTGTCCCGATTTTCATCATGGGAAGGCAACACATAGTCACCCTTTTTATCAACATCTATTCACTTCCTCAAGAAATGGAGCACTCCAACAGATATGCTTTCTACATGTTAGTTATTATGCCGACGATCCTATTTCTATATACTCGATTTGTATATTGAAAACAGTGGGGGGAGATGAAGAGGTAGGGAAGACCGAAAGTCACGAGCTTTTGCATAAGTATTACCTCCGAAGATGAGAATAGGGATTTTTTTGGTTTGGGAAGGACAACTTTGATTATTGTGAATAAAGAAAGACTATTTAGCTCAATAAAGGGCCAATGTTTTAGACTGATTTTCCTCTTTTATGATGTGTTATGATCATAATGTTGTCGCTGGTATAAATGCAAATGTATATTTGTTTTCTGCATATTGATGACTCACAGTTCATGGTTGTGCCCGGTTATTTGAATATGATTCAATATCATGGTTAAATCATGAAAGTTTGCTGACTCAAAACTCTGTTGGACATCAGTTGCAAGCTTATCTTCCATAAACTGGAATGTGCATTCTTGTACGAATGATTGGATTGTAATTAAGTATTAATGTAGCCTTTCATTTTGTTGGACACCTAATCCTAAAGGGTTAGCGTGGAAGCCAAATGGACAAAGCAGTCCAAGAGACCTTGGGATGTGAATCCCAACGGTCACATAATGTACCATAAATATACATCATTTGTGAATAAAAAATACAATGCATGATTTATCTTTCTATTGTTTTCGCTGTCCATGTCTGTTTAACATGGTATCAGAGCCATGATGAGTGGCCTATTTTCCCTGAGCAACTCATCTGAGTTGCCTTGAATAGTGCGGGCCCAGTCTTCATTACCTGAAGAGCGCTTGCCTGCCTGCCTGCCTGAAGCTGCATACTTAATTTCTGAAGGAAACGCACAGGTCCCAGAAATAGTTGTAACTCCTGCTGTCCTGAGAGCTGCTCAGTCCTGAATGCTACTCTGACGTTTTTTCATTCAACGCACGCTGTTGAGGGAGGTCGGAGCATTTCAATAATAGCGCTATCTGCTGCTCCTTCTGTTACGCTCGTCGCACCTGTCACGCTGAGCTTTCTGGACAAGGTATGTAACGTTTGGAATATGCTTGTGGTCAATGCTATGAAACCTGCTAACGTTTGAAACCTGTAACGTTTGCACTTGTGATGAAACCTGCGTATTGCACCTGTAATGAAACCTGCGTGTGGCTAGCCCGTAGCGCGTGTATTTTGGCTGTAGAAAACCGTGTTTTTTGGCATTGAAAGGCAGTAAACCGTGGTATTTTTTGCTGTAAAAAAAAAAAACCGTGGTATTATGGATTTTTGGGTTAACACTATCATAGAAAGAGTTCGCTGTGCTGGTTATCACACCAGAACTCAAATATGCCGCTAGTGGTTTTACAAATTTCTTATCTAAGACTAACAACCAAAGAAGCGGAGTTCTCTGGATTGTTCTCTGGATTTGCAAGGGAGAGTTGTCAAGTATCCTTGGCTGTATATCTTGCAGTGCTTCTCATGCCAGACCTCACATGATATTATAAATGTAGAGGAATACGTTACTTGGCAGAAGAATAATAGTATGGCATCACCCGGGCGCAACAAATATTTATTATTCTTACATTGTTTGAATCTGATCGTATTAGCATCTGGGAATGGAATTTTTTCCTCAGCTGGCTCCAAGGCGCTTGGATCGCTGCCTTCATATATATTTCTGAGCAATCAGACAAAATTTTGCTGAGGGTCATTTCATTACAGGCAAGCCTACCTCTCACAGAAGCGGAGTTCTCTGGATTGTTCCGAGGACACATAAAGACGATCTTAATAGTGCACAGAACGAATTGGTAATAGACCTTTATAGTGGTGTGAGGCGGTTGGAAAATCTACAAAGTCTATGGAGGCGTCTCGAAAGCCTGATGGATGATTGATATGAGGCCGTCAATAGTGTTGCATACACGGTTCTACAATAGTTCATCGAGAAAGAAGAAGCGCATTAACGCTGCCCTCTGATATTCTCTTCTCAGAGTAACAAAGCACGTTTGGCAGATATTTTCTTCTGGCGTCGAATTTACAACGGTAAGACTAGGTGGCCTTGCCGACATTAAATTTAATAAGACCCTACGTTTGTTTGGTACAGTTGATTCATCGACGTTCTTTATATTCCGAATTGTCGGACTAAGCGTGGACGATAACTCGTTGATCTTCTTCTTGGAATTCTTCGAGGAGGAGGCCAGAGTTCTGACCCAACGACGATTCTCTTGATCATACTGCACTACATCCTTCTCCACGTGACTGTCGGCATAGGAATTGATATTGGGATCAAAGGCCGAGGGATTGGCTGAGGCAATTAACAGGTCATTTTCCAGCAAGCTGGCGCTGCAGCAACGGCCTGCAAGGAGTAGGAGAGGGATCAGAGCTAGCCCTGCCATTAGACTGCTCCCCATCTTAAATCTGATGAGTATTAGCAAACAAAAAAACAGAAATCAGATATACTATGGGAATCAGATGGAAACTCAGCGTTTGCAGATGGACGATATGATATCTGGCTAATAGGTTTTCAGAAAAAGAGAATGACCATGTTGTTGTGTATCCGAAAGAATCGGCATGAAAGCGCCGTATTGGTCCAGAACGACCATTTTAACGCCAGCCAGATTTTTATTAATTCCGTCGACAACTTCCTGTAACAGTCCATTGTGCAACAAGGCCACTCCATTTTCGGTTTCATTGCAATAGTTGTAAAAATATTCGATTGTAATATATGGCAAGTATCCCAACGGTTCCAGAGAGGTGACTGCGACCTTCCGGATACCCATCTTGTACAAGAGTTCCAAATCCGCCGAAAGCTGTTTGATCAATTTGGGGACAAATGAATCAACACCCTGCAGCCAGGCCGATTCATAAAATTCACTCGATGGGTCGACAAAACTAAAATATTTCTATATGCAAACTGGTGATGATAATTGGTTGCTGCCCGTTACTTCGTACCCATGATTCTGAAGATAGAAACTGTAATCAATATTTAGAGAAGATAAAGGCATCGGCGACAGCGATATTTGGAGAAGATAAAGGCAAAAATTAGAACGTGAGTTACAGGTCAACTGAGGTATCGAACAACGATCAAGATAAGAAGAAGTGCGACTTCTCCTTTTTTCCTCCAGAAGGAAGGATAAGGGCAGAAAGAAAACTGAGAAAAATGTCAATGTAAGGGAAAGTAAGTTTTACTACATTGAAATTGATATTGTGTTGTTTGGTATCCTGCTACTCATCTAATAGTTGCAATTACTTATCATTTTATAGACCAATTTGTAGCTGAAGATAACATCACTTCTCTGATTATATTGGTCTGAAATGGATAGAATAGATGATGTATTGAAACTACTGAATAATTT
>APFE031101043.1:231831-259933 GCA_000404065.3 Pinus taeda
TTTCAGAGTGCTGGTTTCATTAATGACAATTCACCTGCTCCTCATGACAGTTCAGCCTCAGCTGTTCCAGACTCTGCTTCTCTTCCACAGCAGCAACAACAACAACAGATCGTGAAATGCCAACACTGTGATCGAGTTGGCCATTTGAAAGATCATGTTTTTGATCTTCATCCATGTAAGCACTGCCATAAAACCAGTCATTCTTCACACAGATGCTTCAGAAAAAATCGTCCTGCAAGAACAAAGATTCATCTAGGATGGATCGATTCTTGGCAATGGGCATCAACAGCCAAGAAGATATTTCAAACACATGTCAGAACTTGTTCCAGAATATTCAACAATCTTGCAGTTGAGTTTTCTCCATCTTCTCACCTTGTATCTGACAGGGGGGAAATGATGGTCATCTACAAGCTTCAAAGTGACATCAAGCGAGCCTGAGCCACAACCTGCCACACCAGCTTCAGAGTTGTAACCAGAGACAAAGATGCCTGAACATGCCTTCAGTTGGCGATGTGGGACACTTCCTCTAGCAGAAGACTTCAACTTCTTGCCAGTTTTGGAAGAGTTCCGAAAACAAAATTGAGAACGCTTCCTCTAGCAGAAGACTCCATCTTCTTGCCAGTTTTGGAAGAGTTCCAGGAATTGCATAAGCATTCCAGAGTTGTTGGTCATCCTTAAACCATCACAGGTTGAGACTTCCCTTTTACAGGTTGAAGTTTTACCTTTTATGCGGGATGAGGCCTCCCTTTTATGGTTGAAGGTTTCCCTCTTTAAAACAATAGGATCACTTCCTCTAGCAGAAGACTTACAGCTTCTTGCGAAGTTTGGAAGAGTTCCGGGAACTGCACTAAGCGTTCCAGTGTTGGTGGCTATCCTTAAACCACCACCCTTTTTTACCAACATTTCATAGAGCACATTCAGCCTAGTGCTGCCATGCATTATTGCACATTTTGTATTACAGCTCTTTTCTTGGACTCATACATAACCCTTCGGATTAAGGGGGGGAATGTTGGACACCTAATCTCCTAAAGGGTTAGCGTGGAAGCTGAATGGACAAAGCAGTCCAAGAGACCTTGGGATGTGAATCCCAACGGTCACATAATGTACCATAAATATACATCATTTGTGAATAAAAAATACAATGCATGATTTATCTTTCTATTGTTTTCATTGTCCATGTCTGTTTAACACATTTAAACTTGGAATTCATATATGATGTTTAACCTCTCTTTGTCATGCTCCTGCAGGATAGATTAGGATAGTTAGGACATAGAATAGAGTAGTTAGAAGAAGTGTAGATAGGATTTAATACATAGTGGTTAGCTGTTTTAATTTTGTTGATTTAATTGAAGCCTTCTTCTCAGAAGTCATCTTCCAACTCATTTAACAGTTTACGGTGTCCCTTAAAACCAGTTGGAACTAGCCATTCCAAACGAAAGCAGGTCTAATTAGGGCTCGTGATCGAGTTAGTTCCCCTTGTTGGTATAGCGAAAATTCTCCATGTCAACAACGCCCAAACATGGTTATGGTAAAGTGATGAGGGAGTAGGTGTACCTGAAACCAACTGTGCCAAAGACACATAGTTGGGTGGAAAACTGGAGGGAATACCCCCTGAATAGGGGAAACCCTCGGGAGGAAAATGAAACTCTTCCCCCTCAAATGTGTGTGGAGTAGAAACTCCGAACTCATCCAGAGAGGTGACTAGAGCATCTCCTTCGGGTTCCATGTTTGGAAACAAACGATGACGAATGGCCGAAGAAGTATGAGGGGATAGTTCCAAAGGAACACTCGGCTAGTCGTATAGACTATAAGGTCGCTGCGTGATATCACAACAGGGTCAAACAGAGGATTCAGAGGGTAGATAACCAGTCCAAGCTGACCGTCGGTGGTCGGTGAGTTCTTAGGAGTTTGAACGGGATTGTTCAGAGATTTTGGGCCAAGAACAACAGATGACCCAATATCGAAAGTAGGTGGAGGATGAGATGATAAAGGTTGAATGCTCGGAAAAATTCTGAGTTCAACAACTTGGTCCTCGAGTGACTCTGGTAACTCAGGAAACGACTCCTTAGATAATCTTTCAGATGGAGGAGAGGAAGAGGAACTCGGTGAACCAGATGGTTCAGCCACAATGACCTTGTCTTAGTCGACAGAAAAATTAACTTCAAGGCTTTAAAATGTTCTTTTAAGGGAAACTCACGATTTGGTCTCAAAGAAGACTAACATGGTGTTTTTGGATCACGGGCAATCAATTTTTAAGACGCATAAAACACTGGTGCTCTTTCATTTTTTAAGAGTCGAGAAAGAAACAAAGATGACTCTATCACTTTTGATTGGAAACATGCTAGAAAGGACAAGTTCTCGAATGATCTTTTAAGTTTAATGAGTCAAAAAGATCAAATGAATGCTCTGGATGATCTAGGTAAACATGATTACCATGCAACTGTGAACTGTAGAATACCTCCCGGTGAACCGAGAAGTACGAGTAGGCAATCTCCCCGAATGCTGTGTTCAGTGTATCACATTTGCAAGGCGGACGACTCGGCTTCCTAAGGATAAAAGGATTGTAGCCTAGAGGGGTCTCCCATTATATACTCGATGATACAGGGAGCACAAATCCGTACTAGTGTTGTCTAATGCTGAAGCTAACGACAACTGCCAGGTTTAAAGACACCAGAACACGTCTCTAGGCTAGACCTTCTAGATATGATCATTAATGTCAAATGCGCCTTAGGTTAATTGAATTCATTTTAAAGTTTATCTTAAGTTATGTTTCGATTTTCAGGTCTTAGCGATGCAACTCGAAAAACCTTAAATGCAACTAAATGAGACAAGACCCTTTCAATTCAATGAAATGCCTACACTAGAAAGGGTAGAAGCTGCTCAATCAAATGCAAACAATCAAGCAAATGAAAACGAAATGATCTTTCACTACCTTAATTTTTTCGAACAATAAACTAATGAAAAATGCATTCCAATTCCTAATTTCCTGACAAGCACTTATCTATTAGTCCTTTCAAAAGCAAAAGAGTTCTCTTCCTTTTCCAAATGCCAATGAAATTCTAGTCTTTTAATGATGCAAGCTATCGTAGCACAATGATGCAACAAACTAGAATTTCAAACTTTTTCATGAAACAACGAAATAAACTTTTTGCATACAATTCTTCGATAAAAAAGTTCTCGAGACAATAAGCTCTTCAAGAAGATGAAAACATGAAAAGAGAAACTCATTCAGAGTAATGAAACACCAACTTTACCAACTACAAGACAAGCAATGTAATCCATGCCGGAAAAGAAACGTTTAGACAAGGAAACAAAAACTTTTCAAACTTGTGTAATAGAGGTCAAAGTCGTAAAAGGACCAAAAACGAAATGCAAGGAGTAAGTACACCTACAACCCGACTTACTTAGTTCACAAACAACTGAATGGACGACAAAATAGATGCCCCAGTGTCGCTGACCACTCAATGACTCAATCAATCAAGCAGAAAGATGATAAGCCAGCAAGCAAACAAAACCAAATGAAAAGCAACTTTCTAGTCAGGGAGAAAATGGTCCAAAAGGCTTATGGAATCAAAATCACAAGAGCAGAACACACTGGCCAAGATTGGGGTAAAGCCCTAATCTTCACTTACAGGCATCGGTGTGACTGCCTAACTGACAACAAGCGCTAGAGGCTGGTCGGCGTGACTGTTTCCCAACAACTCAAGTTGATCAGCGTGACTGTCAGCGAATTAAGCACATTGATCGAGGGAGCTAAGAAAAAAAAATTTGAAACAAGAACCAGATCTGCTACTATGAATTTTAGACTCAGGCCAGTAAGTAGGAGAAAAGAAACAAAATCAAAGGGTAAAAATGGAACTAGAAAAGTTCTCACAAAATCATGAAATGCAAGACAAACAAAAGGATTGGGATCCCCAGTGGAGTTGCCAATTTTATGGTGAAGTAAAATTATAAGCGCGAACACAAACAAATTCCTCTAGCCCGATAATGGGTCTAGCCACAACAAATACATTCTATGGAATATTTCCTTAGGTTAGAACCAATTAAGAGGGCCTACCTCTTAGTACGCTTATCTTGTTTGATGATTTCCTTGCTTGCTTGCTCCATCTATTTCTCGCTTCTTTCTTCGAGCACATGAAACAAGTCAACAACAACAAACAACAATCGTGATAATAAACAAATTGTAATTCAACCTACTTAACAAGTCAAAAAACATTAAGCCATGAATATGTAAGATGACAAATCATGTAGGAAATCAATCGATAGTTGCATATATTAATATCAAAGAGAGATTACAACCATTGTTTTGACGTTGTAGTCCTCCTTTGACAAGACTAGTTTCCCACACACTTCTTCTAGAATTCTATGGTGGCCTCAATCCACAATAGTTTTAAGGCTCTTCCTTTTAGGCTTCACTCCAAACCAAATCACACTTCTCCCTTACACAACTAGAGAGCTACAACTAAGAATAGCTTGTTGTTTACATCAAATCAAAATAGCATGAACACACCAACATTAACACTAGCTTGTGCTTGGGAAGAAGGGAGGTTTATATAGGATGAATGGATGGGATATGGATCCTCTTTTCATGGGAGAAGGTCTTATCCCTGGAGGTAGTTCCATCATTATAGGGGAAAGGAGCCCAAATTTACATCCTCGACCCCATCCATCCAAACCATTTACTAGACTTCCATTACGAAGCTTCTAGAGTTGGAAGCTTCAGTTCCTAATTTAAAAAACTTTCCATAATAGGACCGACGCGGGGGAGACAAAGGCCATTAGTGTCGGTCTTAGAAACTAGAAAAACATAAGTTTAAGGGGAAATGATGCAAAAGGGAATTGATCTGGTTATGGAGAGGGACACAATGGGAGTTTCTTCATGAAGGCAAAGCATGCGGGGTTCATTGTAGAGGTCCTCTAGGATCAAGGAACGAGGAGTACAGGGACAGTGACAAAATGCTTTGTAACGCCATGCTTTCTCATTAGAGACCATAGTTTGTTGAAAAAGGAGCAGGAGCATACCATGATTGTGTAGTCAGATAAGTGCTCTAATGGAACAAATTGTAAGGGTTGTTCCCATCCCTCTAATGTTAACAAATAGAATGGTCATGGGGGAACCTTAGATGTGGGTTTATCCCCTCTAAGGACCCGAAAACCGGAAGAATCAGAAATGGAAATTTTACCAACTGAATAGTCAATGTCAATATCAAAGGGACCATTGGATTGATACCTACCAAAAGATCAGATGTATTGAATTCCAAGGCCTTTCTGTACCTAGGTGGTTTCTTTTCTGATGGGTAACGCTCCGCCGAGGAGAAGGATAGGAAGGCTTTGAGAGGTCATAGAAAAAAATGCTTAACCAAAAGTGGTTCAAGATCTTCCGATGAAGTCAAAATGGCCCGAATCTCTCTATCTAGGGATCCCACGAAATTCCCAGCAGTCAACCCCACTAGATCGTGAATAGACATTTTGGAAGATGATTCACCAGACTCATGAAACTTACCCCTAAAAACCCCAACAATAGACTTATCAGAAAAATCATTATCAAACATAGAATTATTCAAGGGCAGCGATACAACATGAGCATACTCTGAACAAAAAATAAGTTTCTCCCTATCATCAGAGCCAGAGACCTCATTCATAAAATTATGTGGTTTGCTAAAGGAGTCTTTACCATAATGGCAGGGGATATAATTACTTGGTAAGGGAGAGACGACAACGTATGTCAGAACTGCATCTGAATATCCAGGCTTGGAGGGCGAAGAGAAAGCATGAAAACCAACACGAGCGTTCTAATAAGGCCTCACCAGTGAAAAATTTCGCATCAAGTGTCCAGTGTTATGGAATTTTAGACATCTATATGGAATACCCCAGTAGTCTATAGCCAACCTAGTGTTAAAACTGGTCCATTTGATTTCCAATTCAGTCAAAAGACCTCTCCCCAGATCAACTTCCACTAGAAACCAAGCTATCTGTTTGTCAAGTTGGCTGAAATAACCATCGTCCCAATAATATAAGCATCCTATTTGATTTGCAGTCTCTTTAATGGCCTCGACATCTAAAAGTTCGAGAGGAAGCCCTAGAATTTTGGCCCATAAAATGTTCCGCTTGATTGGAATTGAAAGAGGGTCGAAACCTGACATCCATGGTTGAAGGATAAGAAAACCCCTACCTTTGACCCATTTCTCCTTAAGGATACGTGAAACATCTTCTAGCTTGAGAAAATGGAAATGGAGCCATCCATTGAACAAAATACTTATCTTAGGCCTTTATTTAAGGAGCGAGATCCAAGAAGATTCATCCCATCCCTTAATTTATTCCCCTTTCATTCTGGTGTGTAGTCACCTCCTGATCAATGCCTTATGGTGGAGCCTCTCGCTGCTCTCAAAATATGAACCAGGGGCCATCTCTGATGGCGGAGTTCCAATTAGAGTTGTTAAAGGTTGTTTATTATTGTAGTTTGGATGATGTTGTCCCTTTGACTGTCCCTCCTGTAAACTGACATAATCATCTCCCCGAGTTCCAACCGAAAACCCAAAGTGTGATCAAACAAAAGAAGAGGCTGGGAAAAATGGGAAATGGCATCTTGCTCAACTTGTTAAGTGGCCTAAATCAATATTTCCGGTGATGGGGAAAGAGAGACATGCTTATCTTCCATTAGGACACAACCCCCTACACCTGTTAGGACGAGATGAAAAAACTGGAGGTGTGGCGCCCCCAAGGACTGGCCACCACAAAGCCTGCTGACAAAGTTCCTAAGCAATCCTTCTTCGTAAAAAATTGAAATTTCCAGCTGCCTAAGCCCGTCGAAGGACAAGAGTAATGTGACAAGATAATAGAGGGAGCTAATTCCCTTATCATAAAACCAGGATCGTGGAAGGAATCACAAATTGTAGGACTAAACCTTAAATAGGTTTAAAGACCCATGTACACCATTCGCCTTAAGCCAAGATAAATTTAAGGAGAAAGATGTACTGTCAAAAGCGGGAAATCAATCACATAGTGCCAGATAGGATCAAACTCTCTCGGACCTTTAGATCCACTCTATTCTAAGTTTCAATATACGATCCACTTGGTGCACCCAATCTTCCCTAGTCGATTGATTGTATGGAGAAACAAAGAATTAACTAAGTCTTGACAACATCCACCTACCACCACTGGCCATCAGAGTACCGCCAAGATGAGAAAAAATTTGAAAGTAGGGAGAGGCGTCCTACAATCAAAACTGGAGACTGGTGAGAAAACCAGACCCCTGGTCACCAGGAGAAGAAAGAATGCCAGAAAAATTGAGAACGAGTCACCAGAAGAAGAAAGAATACCAGAAACATTGAGAACCAGTCACCACAAGAAGAAACAATGCCGTAAACATTGAGAACCTATGATTCTCCCGCCTCAAAATGAGCCCGACAATGCCGATAAGAAGGAAAACCAGAACATGATAGAAATAGCCCCACAAAATATTGTTCACATATGAACTAGACTCTAATCGAGTGTTTGAGATTCTAAATCCTAGCCTCGATTAGCACCAGAGGCACAAATATGTTTGGATGAAGTATCAAGCTCTGCTTGAGACCCCCTGTAAAACAAACACGGGTATATGGTAAAAGTTGCTCCACAAGACACCATAGCAAACCTCAATCATGGACACAATGACTGTCAGAAAAATGTCATTATGTCTGGACTATCTCCTTAAATTATATGATCTATTGGTACATGTAACTGATTTATTTTAATAAAATCACATTTTTTTCTTCCTTAAAAAACATAACTACATATTTTTTTTTCACGTTGACTTGTTAATAATTTAATTTATCAGTTATGTTTTTAACATGTTTATGAATGTATAAATTTGAATTGGTTAAGTTAATCTCATAACAAATAGATTTTCTTTGAGATTATAATATTGATAATAATGCAATGTAAATTTTAGGTAATAGCAAATTTTTACCATTATCCAAGACTTATACATGGTAGAATAATGTTTTTCGGGTTTTTTTTTTCCAATTTTGAAGCAACCCATATCTTCAAAAATTTGAATAGAATTCCACATGGATGGTAACTCTAACTTTTAGTAATACCAAATCATGATAATTAGAGGGAAGTTTGATACAATATTAGGCAATTTGATCTAAACAACCTATATATTAAACTAAATTAACACATCTATCTTTCCTTGCAATAAATTCTTTGTTTTTATTAAGCTTGAGACTTTATTGGCCATGATTACTACAAGCTTCTTCAATCCTATTTAAATTGAATTTCTAATTGCCAACACAGTTCATGAAGATGGTGATTTCTAAGTTTCCTAATTGGATAATGGTGTCTTTGGCATGAGAAAGAAAGGAAAGGAGCATCCTCACCTTTATTATAGGGATTCAATGTAGTGCTAGGTGTTGTTCTTACCATGCAATGTTAAGCTCCATAAATAGTAACATCACTTAGTGGACCATTAATTTGTCACTTCAAAGCCTCAGATATTATTAGTGAAACCAATGTGGTGGAAATGGAAATATGACTGATGCCTCTATTGATTCAACAAAGGAAATTTTCTTACCTAAGGGGAGGTGATACATGAAGAAAAGAAAGACAAATGTCTTCCCTTCCATGTCTTTGTTCCTAAACCCGCCTTCTCTCAATCGATATATGCTTCATGCTTTAGAGATTCCTTCACTTCTAAAAAAATCTTCTTCACTCACTTAGTATTAAATTCATATCCTTTTACCATAAGATATTATAGAATGGGAGGATAAAACCTTAGAAGTTTCATCTACTTAGAGTAGTCTATCTATAATGTCACTTGTAGGATTACATCTATTCTTATATCCCTAGTGCATTCTGTTTTCATAGTTTCAAATTTGGGAAAAATGTGCAAGAGATTACTTGTCAACATGTCATCCCCTCATATCATATTCAATGCTACAATCACCTACTCAACATGCACGAATACACCAGTCTTGGGTTGCATGCTTGTATGAATGAATTTTTATTTAAGATTTGTGTACTAAATCTAGGTCTTCTCTCTTTCTATAATTGACTCATGGATAAGGCCTTGAGCTTCTTGTTTTCTACATGTACAAGAAACCAATTTTGTTGTTTGGCATGCCCTCTTAACTCTCTAGTTGGCTAGTAAATGGCTTGGGGTTCATGAAATGTCAAATATGTTTAGCAAAAATACACTAAAGCATGAAGCATCAAAATGTCGACTACTATAAAGTTACACCAATTTCCTCTTCCAAAGTAAATGTGTTAGTTTTCATTAACAATGGATATCAAAGGGATGGAGAGAAAAATTGAGAACGAGTCACCAGAAGAAGAAAGAATGCCAAAAACATTGAGAACCAGTCACCAGAAGAAGAAACAATGCCAGAAACATTGAGAACCTATGATTCTCCTGCCTCAAAATGAGCCCGAAAATGCCGATAAGAAGGAAAACCAAAACATGATAGAAATATCCCCACAAAATATTGTTCACATATGAACTAGACTCTAATCGAGTGTTTGAGGTTCTAAATCCTAGCCTCGATTAGCACCAGAGGCACAAATATGTTTGGATGAAGTATCAAGCTCGGCTTGAGACCCCCCTGTAAAACAAACACGGGTATATGGTAAAAGTTGCTCCACAAGAAACCATAGCAAACCTCAATCATGGACACAATGACTGTCAGAAAAATGTCATTATGTCTGGACTATCTCCTTAAATTATATGATCTATTGGTACATGTAACTGATTTATTTTAATAAAATCACATTTTTTTCTTCCTTAAAAAACATTACATATTTTTTTTCACGTTGACTTGTTAATAATTTAATTTATCAATTATGTTTTTAACATGTTTATGAATGTATAAATTTAAATTGGTTAAGTTAATCTCATAACAAATAGATTTTCTTTGAGATTATAATATTGATAACAATGCAATGTAAATTTAGGTAATAGTAAATTTTTACCATTATCCAAGACTTATACATGGTAGAATAATGTTTTTCGAGTTTTTTTTTTTCCAATTTTGAAGCAACCCATATCTTCAAAAATTTGAATAGAATTCCACATGGATGGTAACTCTAACTTTTAGTAATACCAAATCATGATAATTAGAGGGAAGTTTGATACAGTATTAGGCAATTGATCTAAACAACCTATATATTAAACTAAATTAACACATCTATCTTTCCTTGCAATAAATTCTTCGTTTTTATTAAGCTTGAGACTTTATTGGCCATGATTACTACAAGCTTCTTCAAACCTATTTAAATTGAATTTCTAATTGCCAACACAGTTCATGAAGATGGTGATTTCTAAGTTTCCTAATGATAATGGTGTCTTTGGCATGAGAAAGAAAGGAAAGGAGCATCCTCACCTTTATTATAGGGATTCAATGTAGTGCTAGGTGTTGTTCTTACCATGCAATGTTAAGCTCCATAAATAGTAACATCACTTAGTGGACCATTAATTTGTCACTTCAAAGCCTAGGATATTATTAGTGAAACCAATGTGGTGGAAATGGAAATATGACTCATGCCTCTATGATTCAACAAAGGAAATTTTCTTACCTAAGGGGAGGTGATACATGAAGAAAAGAAAGACAAATGTCTTCTCTTCCATGTCTTTGTTCCTAAACCCGCCTTCTCTCAATCGATATATGCTTCATGCTTTAGAGATTCCTTCACTTCTAAAAAAATCTTCTTCACTCACTTAGCATTAAATTCACATCCTTTTACCATAAGATATTATAGAATGGGAGGATAAAACCTTAGAAGTTTCATCTACTTAGAGTAGTCTATCTATAATGTCACTTGTAGGATTACATCTATTCTTATACCCCTAGTGCATTCTGTTTTCATAGTTTCAAATTTGGGAAAAATGTGCAAGAGATTACTTGTCAACATGTCATCGCTTCATATCATATTCAATGCTACAATCACCTACTCAACATGCACGACTACACCATTCTTGGGTTGCATGCTTGTATGAATGAATTTTTATTTAAGATTTGTGTACTTTATCTAGGTCTTCTCTCTTTCTATAAGTGGTTCATGGATAAGGCCTTGAGCTTCTTGTTTTCTACATGTACAAGAAACCAATTTTGTTGTTTGGCATGCCCTCTTAACTCTCTAGTTGGCTAGTAAATGGCTTGGGGTTCATGAAATATCAAATATGTTTAGCAAAAATACACTAAAGCATGAAGCATCAAAATGTCAACTACTATAAAGTTACACCAATTTCCTCTTCCAAAGTAAATGTGTTAGTTTTCATTAACAATGGAAATCAAAGGGATGGAGCCCATTTATGGTTGCATGGAAGTTATTGTTACATGTACGTGAGGGAGATATTAGAAATCCTTAATGTTTTAGTCCCTTATTTTGAATACATCAAGTTCTCAGATATCATATACCATCTACAAGCTTGCAATGATCCAAAATGATAGGTTTTAGCAAAATTTATGTCCTTGTTCCATTGAGAAATAGGGACCAATATGATGGTGTACAACAATTGGCTATTGTGGGAATATTGTTGTTCTTCATCCTGTAAAAATTTAAAGTATGTTCCTATTTCATATTTGGGAATACATTCTTTACAATTCAGATTATAATTGATATCCTTATGCATTAAGTATAATTTTCAAGGAGGAAAATGTATGCATGATGGAGAATATGAAGTATTCAATTCGTAAATAATGCCAATCATACATCGATAGGAGGTGGGCATTTGTAATGCTTGCACTAAAGGGGCTTTAAAAGAAAATAACTTCTGTTTTTGAAAAACTAGGGAATTGGATAGATTATAGAGATATACATTCCAAGAATAGGTGGCATCTAAAGACACCATTTTTATACTTATTAGTCAGGTGGTCATTTGTAATTCTTATCCTAAAGATTACCTAAGTTACACCAATTGGCTTTTCCTTGGTACATGTGTTAGTTTTCATTAACAATGGATACTAGAAGGGTGGATCCTATTTATGGTTGCATGGAAGTTATTGTTACATGTACGAGAGGGAGAGATTAGCAATACTTAATGTTTTAGTTCCTTATTTTGCATGCATCAAGTTCCCATACATCATATACCATCTACAAGTTTGTAAGGATCCAAATTTATAGATTGTAGAAAATTTTGTCTCATAGTTGCATCAAGAAATAGGGACCAAAATGATGACGTACAAAAATTGGCTATTGTGAGAATAATGTTGGTCTTCATCCTATAAAAATTGAAAGTATGTTAGTAATTCATATTTGGGAATAAATTCTTTTCATTTTAGACTATAATGGATGTCCTTATGCATTAAGCATAATTTTCAAGGAGGAAAATGCATGCATGGCAGAGAATAAATATTGTTGAATTTGTCAATAATGTCAATCATACAATGATAGAAGGTAGGTATTTGTAAGTTGCTTACACTAAATGGGATTTGAAAGAAAATAACTTCTTTTGTTGAAAATCCAGGGAATTGGATAGAATAGAGAGATACATATTTGAATAAGAGGTGAAATCTAAAGACACCATTACAACACTTGAAGACAAGTATGTGTAGTTCAGCATACCTCAAAGTATAAGGACATAACACAGTTTCATAAACAACACATTTCATATATATATATATATATATATATATATATAATAATATATATTAGATTATATGTTCAGATAAAGTGGTGAGGTCATTTTCTAAGCACGAAGATATAAATCATAGTCACCAACTTGTCGGGAACCATTAACAATTCATATCATTCGTAGAGGTCACTTTAGTGGTTGTTTTTACCTTTATTTCAAAAGGCCGTGCTACCATTCATGCTCCTTTTTACAAATTTTTATGAACTTTTTGCAACTATTTTTTGTAATGTTGTTAACCAAAGCCTTAAAATCAACCCATAGATTGAAAACCAATGCTACTAGGAGTGCCCCCTTTTACTTCTTCATAATTAACATTGAAAATAGTTTGAAACCATGGAGTTAACAATTACTACCATTGTAACCGATATCATAGAAATCAATCTTTGAATCGAAATGTTGTGCTACAACTGGCATTATCTTATTTTTATTGAGGTTACAAATACAATTTGTTTGAAACCATGATTTTAAAAACTTGTATCATTTAACCATTATCTTAAAATCAACATTCAATTCAAAACCAACTGCTAGAAATACCACCATTTTTTTATTTCAGGCTTAAAATTCCAACATCTTTGAAACCAATTCCTCAAAAGTTGTTATTTTTACAATCATGATTTTATAACCAACCCTACTATAACATCGTTTCCTTTTAAAATAATTAAAATGATATTTTTCGTTTCAACTTAATTTCTTTTTGCAAATTTGTTGGTGAATCAATAGTGCACCGATTCAATGATTGTAAGGTGGGGTCTTCTTTGTGGGACCATATAGTGATTCATTTCATACAGAATGATTAGAAGAGAGGGAATCTCATCCAAACAATTGAAGAATGGGGAGACACCCTATTCCATAACCCCATCTTGAATACGTTACGGGCCCTATTCACAGGGTTCCTTCTCTACACTACAACAAAATAGGCCATTAACACTAGAAATAGCACCGAAAATCAATGTACTTGAGCCTGTAAGTTAGGTTCAGTTAACAGTGAAAAACTCGATGTTGTATTGCATCTTCAGTTGGGCACCAGAAATAGCATTTGTAATAGCACTAGAAATAGTGTCGAGTTTAGCGTCGATATTTGTTTCTTCTATTCTTACTTCCATTGTTGCGTCCATTTGTACTTACATTTTTGCTCCCAATTATGCTTCTTGTTTTTCTTTTGGTATGGCATCGAAAATAACTTATTTTTCTCTTCCTAATTTACATCAAGTTATACTTCCACTATAACTTCGTTTGTTGCTTCGAGTTTTGCTTCCATTATGGCATCTTATTTATCTTCTAATATGGCTTCCATTATAGTGTCTTTTTACTTCTAATATTGCTTCCATTATTACTTATTATTTTTCTATATGAATGTCTTCTTTGTTTTCTTCTTAGGGAATGTCAAGTTTGGCTTCTAATATTGCTTCCATTATTACTTATTTGTTTGCTACTTGAATTGCTTCTATTTTTGCTTCTTAGGTAATGCCAAGTTTGGCTTCTAGTATTGATTCCATCATTACTTCTTTGTTTGCTACCTAGATTGCTTCCTTTTTTGCTTCTTAGGCAATGCCAATTTTTTCTTCCAAGTTTCCTTCTGGTGTGCTTCTAGTTTGGCTTCCATTGTTGGTTCCTTTTTTGCTTCCATAATTTATTCCTTGTTATCCTCATGGTTTGTTTCCTTTTATTTGCGAGGTTTAATTCCTATTTAGCACCTGCTTTTACTTCTTTTTTAGGTCCAGGGTTTGCTTCATTTTAGTGTTGGGATTTGCTTCTTAATTAGCCTTCAATTTTTCTTCTTGTTAAGAAATCAATTTAGCTTCCTATTTAGAGCCAATAATATCTCCAATTATGGCTTCCAATTTAATGTCAAATTTTACTTCCATTTTAGAGTCACATTCTACTTCAATTTTAACAACTCATGATTCTTCCTTTATAGCTTCCATTTATTAATTTAATATCTTTTTATTTCAATTAAATTAGTTAAGTATATCATCCATCTTAAGTAACTTATATGATTATAGAGTAAGTAATATTGCATTTGAAATATTTTATAACATACCATTTGTAAAAGAATTTTTAGGGAAATGGACATCCATATCAACTCACAACATTTTTTTAACTATAGCTGATACTTTTATATTATTAATAAACAAAATTGTTGGTTGTCACTAGCTACACATAATGCAGACCCAGTTTCGCATCATAGAGATTTCCAGAGTAGAGCTCTTTCAGGTTTCTTATAGTTACAGACCACACCACAACATTGGAATAAAATAGCGAGATAATATATTTTATAACTGATATTTTTATTTTATTAATAAATAAAATAGTTGGTCTATGACTAGCTACACATAATGCACCCAAATAATTGATGTCCAAATGATATAAGTCAAAATGATACAACTCAGTACGATACTGCAAGTGAAAATGATATGTATGATAATAAACATGAAAAGAAGCATCATAACAATATATAAAAGATGATCCATGATGGATTCTATGATCCAAGTGGCTCCAGACATGCTTAGAATTTAACAGTGGCTATGGAAAAGCTCAAAAATGAAAGCCCTTCAATTGAAGTTCAACTAGGAGCAGATCGCAATGCTCGTTTCCCTGTTTCCAACGCTGCGAACGACACTCAAATTTGAGTTCGTATGCTCTAAGTTATAGCGTCAAAGTTTGGGTCAGACTTGGCCAAGCGGAAGACTCGATGCATGGAATCTGGCCACTGGAATGGGAAATTTTTTTACGTACTTAATTTTGCTAGTGACCCTTAAAAACCAGTCAACGAAAAATAATGGGGTTATTTAAAAAAAAATAAAAAAATTTGGTGGTTCAGTTGGCTGGTGGTCAAACTCGGCTAACCAAGCCCCAACCCCACACCACTGTAATAAAAAAATTAAATATGGGTGGGTGGGCTGCCACCCTGCCACCCAACTGTTCACTACGTATGGCAACGACTACCGTATTAAAGCATCACATATGCCATAACATATGTCACGATGTAATGACCACTAGTCGTATACGCAACGGAAATATTAAAATAATTCATAGACAAATACATCCATCATAGGATAGTAAGTGTAAATTGTATATTACATAAATAATTGATGTAGGATGATTATAAATGGGAATGAGGGCTTGCTTATATACCTTAGGCAGGTGCCCTTTCATGATTGTCCATGTCTCTAATACATTCCTCTTCATTAGTAACTAACTAATCATTAGTTAATTAATTATCATTAATTATTATATCTATATTTACATTTATTATTTTATTATGAGTTATATTCATAACATAGCCTTCCCCTTCAAAAAGCTTTGTCCTCAAATATTATTGATGAAAGGTTTGATCTCTTTTTCTGTTTCAAATGTCTTCTCGTCTCGACATTGTCATCTTCGTTGACAGTAGTTGATATGATCCTCTAAGTGACAAACAAATGCATCGCACTAAGAAGGGATCAGACCATGCTAGATGGATCTTCTGTGGAATCAAATTTTGTGATGAATAGTTATCATAGGACTGCATTATGAAAACTTCAATATCCTTGGTAACATTTATTTTCTAAGCGATAATGGTACATAGCTTGATTGGAAAGTTTGCTCTTGTGATTTGGATGTCAATACATAGCTCCTTTGGTTTGGCTTTCCTCTATCATATTAGTGTTTGATTCCTGATTTTCTTCAGGCATTGTTGTTGTTAAGTTGGCAACTGAATCATCATTTGGAATGTCCATTGTTTGGATTGCAACTTTTGCATATGTTTGAGCTTCTCTAGGTTGCTCTTCTTCCTAACTTGTGATATTGATGGGATCAATATTTATTCCTTTATCTTCAACTTGGACAAAAATGACTGATAACTTCAATAATTCACTTTCAAGTCATTCTAGCTCGTCTTTCATCGATTTCTTGTCATTTTTAAGTTTTCTTATTTACGTCAGTAGGGTTTGGTTATGATTCCTTAGACGTACAAGTTCATCCTTTTCTAGATTGTTGACTTTATTCTTAGTAGCTTCATCATCTTTTAAACTTTTGATCCGTTCTAATAATGTATGATTAAGGCTCTTAAAATGTAAATTTTCGTCTCCTTGCTCTAATAAATGCTTCTTGAGTTCTTTCTTTGTGGTTTTGGATTTCTTGACTTGTTCAAGTAGTTTTTCATTGTGATCTCTGAGACGCAAAATTTATTTGTCTTTACTGCAGATGGCTTCTTCAAACTCTTTTTTGTTCTTTTTTTTTTGTTATCTTGAAACATCAAGTCTGACACATCCTTGAAGTCTTCTACCTAAGATGTTATTGATTTTGATTTACTTGTTATGTCTCGAAATGTGACCATCTTCCCCTTATAAGGAAATGTCAAAACTTGTTTCTCTATGTTTAACATGAATGTACCCAAATTCTTAAACCAAGGTTGACTGAGTATGATGTTAATATCCATCTTTACAACATGAAATTGAGATATGTACTCATAATGACCTACTGTCACTCGTAAATCACTAATGTTATACTCTTTTTGGTCAAAAGTATTTTTCCTTACACCAATGCTTGGCTCTAGAATTAATAGCTGATTTCCCAAGTTAACGTTGATGTAATTTTTATCGTTGCTTGTGATGATAGCGATATTAATTTATCTTCCTTGGATACTTCCTTTTAATGTAATTACTTTGTGATTTGTAACTGAAATACCTTTATAGGAAAATCGTCATTCCTTCATCATTTTTGAATTAGGGTCCATTTTGTTTATCGATAATTTTTCATCAGTGACACTGATATGTCCTTAAAAAATGGACTTCTTTTGTGTTCGTCAAAGAGTTTAGGGTTTAATGATAATCATCTTTTTTTTTTTAACTTAGGATTTATGTAATTTCCCTTTTTTTAACTTAGGGTTTATGTTATCGCCTTTTTTTTTTTTTTTTTTTAAAATTAGGTTTTATGTAATCACCCTTTTAATCACTTTTCTTCTTCTTTTTCCTTTTTTTTAAATATTCATTTTTTCCCTTTTTAAAATTTCATTTCATTTAATTTTACTTTATATATATAATTTCATTTAATTTATTTTACTATTTATATAATATATATATATATTATAAAATAAAGTTAATTGAATTTAATTAACTTATATAGAATAATTAAAAATATGTAATTGCATCGTATATATTAACTTATGTAATTGTATCATATATTAACTTAATGGATGATATGATATGTATGTTAATATGTAAACCCAACAGTCGTGACTTAACACAAGAATGTGACATAACTACGCACCCAGCCGTAAAAAAGAAATCCGCAAGAAATTTCAACGGGGTTTGTTGTGACAGCATGGGGTGGACAGAGGCAGTTGAGGAAGCGGGGAGGCACGCTGACAGATAGGGCAAGGATTTGAGGCTTAGACAGGGAATAGGGGAACCGGTGAATGGCTTAGACGGATATGGCAGAACTTGACGCAACGTCTGGCAATGTGGACAACAAACATGATGGTTTGAGGAATTTCTTTGGTGACTGAACAATTGCAATAGGTTACATGTAAGGGATTCACGGTTGTGGTAATTGGTGCGACGGATGCTACAGGTGACAAAGGCTATGGATGGGTATTGCAGGTGCTGCAGAATGTGGAGGGACGCGGACAATGATAGTGTGTGACTTTCGAGCGGCCGCTGTGTGACAAGTTGAGCAGTGGCAATGATAGTTATGTTTTATGTGCTCGATGGTTTCTTCTTGAGTGGGACGGGTAATATTTATTTGTTTAACTTTTAACCTTCTTTAATTTTTTTAATTTTTTTGTTAATATATACTCTCTTTTTTTCAACTTTTTCTTATATAGTTGTTTTTTTTCCATATCTATTTTTAATTATTTATTTTTATTTTAATTTCCTTCTTTTTTTCCTTTTTTAATTATATATATATTTCTTTAATGGCCAAAGGCCTAGTAACGACTGGCAGAATGGAGAAGCTCATTCTTTGTAGCGAATGCTCGATTGACAGAAACAAGGTTGATGACGAGTTAAAGGCCAAAGTCCGGATCAGATGTGGCTCTAATAGCAATGTAATGACCAGTAATTGTATACGTAGCAGAAATATTAAAATACTTCTTAGACAAATACATTGATCGTAGGATAGTAAGTGTAAATTGTATATTATATAAAGAATTGATGTAGGATGATTACAAATGAGAACAAGGGCTCGCTTATATACCCTAGGCAGACGCCCTTTCATGAATGGCCATGTCTCTAGGACATGCCTCTTCATTACTAACTAACTAATCATCAGTTAATTAATTATCATTTTTTTTTAGCTATGGTTCACAGACACCCTGGTCATCGTGTGGCTGCTACGTCCACAAAAAAATCTGGGCTAATCGACCTTGAAGGGGATCTAGCCCCTCGACCAATAACTAGGCCTAACCCCAAGGGCTTTGGGGAGAATGGACCTTGTGACCTCCGGATCGACGAGGCATTGATGTGACCAATTGAGCTAACCCTTGGGGCTAGTTAATTAATTATCATTTATTATTTTATTATGAATTATATTCATAACACATGACGTCGCGTGGAGGGGAGCTGATAGGAGTTGAACCCGCTCAGCCCACGTGGGTGAGCCCCCAACAGGCGGCCCCATGTGGCATATGCTAACAACAAATGGTTAGATATACCGCCAACCATAGTTCACCATTTAAACAACGTTCCAACGTTAACGGTTTCACCAACTCCCAAATAAAACTTAACCATCCATTAAAAGTACACCGCCAGTGGAACGCGCCATAACCAAAAACATTTCTTAAGCAGCGGGCGCGGGAGTCGACCTTTTGACCTCCACCCACCCAATTTATCCATCCACCAACAACCCATAGGGCCTCACGTTGTTTACTCCGCTTAGAATTTTATTAATAAGCCAGTGAAACCATTCAATTGGGAGAGAGCATGGAGGTTAGGGCAGAACCCTGAGTAGACAAAGGGTGCGAAACCCTGAGCGAGGGGATCAAGAGATACTGAAAAAAATCCCTTAGAGGGCCAGAGGTGCCAGTGTTAGAATTTGTTAAGATTATAGTCATTTCTACACATTTTCTCACTAGGAGTTCAACCGCGCAATTATAATCTTCATATGAGCAACATAAATTCAGGGTTTCAGCAACAAGGAATCTTTGGAGAATCTTATGGAATCTAAAAGATTCCATTGGCGGCTAATTTTTTACCAAGGCAAAATGATGTCGTCTTTATAGTCATTTTTCACATAATTTTGCAGGGAGCGCAACAGTGTGCTCAGAATCTTCATTCGAGCAACAGATTTTCCGGCCATCTTCAGGAAGGAATCTTTGGGGGAATCTTCAAGATGCCCAAGGATCCAGAATTTGGCAGTGTTAGAAAGGGGAAAATTTTATAGTCATTTGACATGATTTCACACCATGAATTCAACGGTGATGTCCATTTCAGCAAGTGACCTTTGGATTTTTTGGCCATCCCCAAAAATGGAGGTATATGATGCAGTTATGTCATGTTTTTCTTTGATTTGCTGAAATGATGTTTTTGTTGTTGAGATCCCTGATTACCATTATGTTGAGTGAAACTTGTAGGCCACATCATGTGAGATTTTATTAGCTTGTCATGTTGAAGGAATACCCATTTGAGTGAGAGTTCCGATAGGGAGAACATCTCGTGGAGAGACATGCCACTCTTGTTGAGGGATTTTGCCCATATGAGTGAGAATTCTTGAGAATGTCTCATGGAGAGACATGCCATTCTGGTTGAGGGTATTCATCCTTGTAATGAAAAATAAATATCATGTACATTATCATCATTTGCAACATTTAATGAAGCGACCTCCCACTCTTGACACCAGGGCCCGAAGACATAACCCACACTTGGTGAACTTTGTTATCAATGTTTTTGTGTTCTTTGATTTGATGGTCACCAATATGTTTCATCTTCTTTAAAGTGTGCACATATGGTATATCATGCTCTTTTATATGCGATTATTCTAACATCACATAAGTAAAAAATCTTCGTTAATTCTGGTAGTTGAAGAGATCCGGATCAAGTTTGGTATTAGAGCGGTCTTCTCGTTGATGTGAGTTGCGAGTGTGAATGATTGAACGTGCAATGAGAAAGAAAATGGAGGATGAAAGAGATATGTATGAGGCATTCTACAGGATGTAAAAAATGGTAGACATAATGTATGAATATTATGAGAATAAAATGGAAAGAGAGGAACAAGAGAAAGAAAGAGCAGAGGATGATGCTCCATCTACCCCCTCGAGTGAACATTCATCTTCTTCATCATCTTCTCATAATTCATATGAGGAGATCAATTAGAAACTTCAAGTGGAGAATGCTGAATTGAGGAGACTTATATGAGAGAAAAAAGAGGAGAATCAAGATTGTAGCTTCAGTTACAAGCCGTGGAAGAGGCCTTGGAAAAATTGAAGCACAACGAAGGCCTAAATAAGCCATCATCATCTATTTCAAAATCAACATATGAGTTAAACAATGTTGATCATTCTTTAGTTTCTTTTTCACATGACACTATTTCTGTTGGAAACATGGAGGTACCCATTTCAGGAAGTGGCAGGACACTCCTTACCAAGATGGGGTATAAAGGAGGAGGACTTGGTGTTAACGGCCAAGGAATGATTCAACCATTGGAAGTGGTACAAAGACCTCGATTAGCAGGGTTGGGATACATTGAAGGAGGATTCTCAAAGGTTTTAGAAGTTTCCAAGACATTGTTGAAACCATCAAGGAAAGAGAATGATGGGATCACATCACCATTCTCCCATGACAGTGGACATTGCAAAGAGAGAGCTAGGGCAAGCTCTCATCACCAGAATCGCACTTAAGACATTCAAGAGAGGTATAAAAGGTATTAGTATTTTAGAGTTCATTTTGATTACAAGCATGTTAATGAGGAAGAAAAATCGTGACATAGAAAATCATGTAGTTTTTGTGGTTTACATAACCATGTGATTGTTGAGTATTGGAAGAGAATGGCAACAAGAAAGAGGCATGAAAGAACTTCTCCACCTCACGGGAATAAGGTAAAGTAGGTATGGAGGAAGAAGACTTTTTGCATTCATTGCAACAGAGGTGGACATCAAAGAGCCACATGTTGGAGGCTTTATCCAGAGCAGCGTCTCAAGGACAAAACACCCGTGCAGAAACCAGTTGGGGAAGGTATTCAAAAAGAAAATCCATCACATTCCTCATAGTTAACTTTATTGAGTAAGAGATGGTTTTACTAGATTTGGTAGCTTGTCATGGCCACATTTTGTAAATCATATGTTGTGATATAAATGTAAATGATGTGTTTTCCATCGCTTATTAAAGAAACAATGATGTTTTGGCCTTTTATTGATAGTTCGGGTATTGGATTCTATTATGATGTAAAATTATCCTCAGAGTGTGTCTTATAAACTATTTGGAAAGTATGGGGATGCTTGGGTCATGGTTGGTCATG
The DNA here is from genome assembly GCA_000404065.3 of Pinus taeda. NCBI lineage: Eukaryota > Viridiplantae > Streptophyta > Pinopsida > Pinales > Pinaceae > Pinus > Pinus taeda. The sequence goes on from APFE031101043.1 coordinate 253,874, forward strand.
TAATTGAGCATGTAATTTGCAAAGATTGTACTACAGGTTTGTAGAGGATGCAGGGGTTGGTTCATCATTATGGCTCTGAAGGACAAGAGTGAAGGAGAAGGAAGGGTGACCTGTCAGGACACTTGTGGTGCAGACAATGTAACACAACAATTGCATATTATGTTCATGCTTTTGGAGGAAAAAAATATCCTCAGTGGGGAGGAATGTTCTAGGTGGCTCGAGACACGCTCAAAATTCAACAGTGTCTATGGAAAAGCTAAAAAATAAAATTCCTCATATTGAAGTGGAACCATGACCAGATCGTAGTGCTCTTTGCCCTGATTCCAATGGTGTGAATGACACTCAAATACGAGTTTGTATGCTCAAGTTATAGCTGGTCAAAGTTCAGGTCAAACTTGGCCAAGCGGCAGACTTAATGAGGTAACAATTTGGCAATGACCCAACACATGGAATCCGGCCACCAAAATGGGCAAATTTGTTTCTTACTTAATTGTGCCAATGATCCTTAAAAATTGGTCAATGAAAAATGTTGACACCTAATCATCAAGATTGGGTGTATAATTGAAATTGATGTAAATAAATAATAGAGAATATGAATAGTCACCGGGAGATGAAATGAACAGTCTCTCCCTCATGTATAATATAAATACCAACTTGAATGAATATCAACGAATTGTTTTTGAGGAGTTACTGCCTGGTCTGACATGGTATCAGAGTCAGCGCCATTTTTTGGCTTATATCTGCCATTGTAACACCCTTTTTCCATTTTTCAGAAATCTGTTCTGCATTACCTACAGTGTGCCATATTCTTCTCTGTGTGATAATTTGGGTAATGCTTGGTATACCCATCGAATACCTTCTCCTAGACCTAGAGATATTCTACGGTCTCCAACTAGTGCTGGTGTGGAAGATGGTGCAGCTACCTGACTACTTCCAGGAGGAACAGATTGAGCAACTATCCCATTACATTCTCCATTGTAATTTGGATCCCCATTGTGTTCTTTTACCTCATTGTGACTAACCAGTGGCACAGTGCGCTCTGTTGTAATCTTATCGATATTCCTCTCTCTACCTTCTGAAAGAGGACCATTTGGAACTTGACTTGAAAGTGAATTTTGGCCCTGCAATGCAGTAACTGGTTCGCTGCTGAGAGACGGAGGAGGACACACAAGATTGACTAGCACAAGCAAGGCTGAATGAATAACTTCAGGCAGTAATCTCATGCTACTCCCAACAATACGCACTGGTAATACGCAGACCTCCTCTCTACTACCATACGCAAGTTTTTTCATTACCTTGAAGAAGTTCTGGTATTACACTGCCCCCAAGGCTGTCTGTCCGTTTGAATAATTAAATTTCGTGTTAATTGAATAATGGTGGTTGTTCGTTGAATAATGAGTTGTTTCTTAGTGCGTGAGCGTGGATATATCTCCTGGTGCGGTTATGTGAATTGGTTTGAGCACTAAACACCTGTCTGTTTGCATAACATAAATAATCTTTATGTGGGTCAACATTGCTGCGTGCAGTTGCAATAATCATATGTATGTTGGAGCTTCATCTGTCTTGTTATCTATATCTTACCTGCCTCGGCTTCATCATATTTACATTCGCCTGTCTGTGCTCCATCTTTCTATCAAAATTATGTTTCTATGGTCAATGAAACCGTGACTTAATTGCTACATTGAAACACTACGTTTGGTTCCCACGCTGTACCCACATACCACCATTAATTTCCTTTGTAAATACACTGCGTTTGCAACTTCTCCCTCCATACACTGCTCCATTCTGGTTTTATGGGGTTTTGAACAAAAACCCTACGCTACATGAGTCCTTTAAAGCCATGCTAGAAGATGAACTTTTTTTTTTACTAGAACTGCATTTTTTATCAGTAATGCATTTTTGACCAAAACTGCATTCATGATCAGAATTGCATTTTTTTCATAAGAATATTTCTATTACAATGCAGAAGTGAAAATATTTTATAGATTGGCAGCAGAAGTATTTTTTACAACACTCAGATTTTACAATGCATTCAATCATATCCATTGTGGGAATAGTTCTCACTGGCAAGAAGAACTATCCTGAATGGTCCCGGATGATAAAACACACCCTCATTTTCAATGAGTTGTGGAAAGGAGTGTGTACTGGAGACAGAGGCAAAGAGCGAGAACAACCTACCTCAGACAAAGAGTTCACCATTCGGGAAAATTAGAACAACAAATCCTATGCATTAATTGCAACATCTGTAAGTGAAGAGGTTAGTCGCCATATTTCACCATTTTCAACTGCTTTCGAAGCCTTACAAAAGCTGAAAGAATTCTATGAATCACATTTTGCACTTGAAGTTGTTCAACTCATGATTAAACTCTTCACTCTTGAATTACAAAATAATGATCCTCTTGCTCTTGCATCCGAAGTAAAATCTATAATGCATGATATCAAAACAACTAAGGTTGAATTGGATATTCCTCTTATCGCTTTTTTCAAGGCACTTTATCCTACTTACTCCAATTATCTTGAGTCATTGCAAGCGAATGGAAATCTCAAAAAGTTTGGTGAAAGAGAGAAAGCTCTTGGAAAGAAGACAACCCTTGAATCTTCTGAAGAGGCTATGTGCCTTGCTCATAAATAAAAGAATCTTGCCCACGATTCTTCCAGAGGAAGAGGAAGATATTTCAGAGGCAGGGGGGCAGACACTTTAAAGGAGGAAAGTCGGATTTGCACTGCATACGCTGCAAAAGAAATGGATCACATGATGCCTCCACATGCAAGTTACCTTGGGACAAAATTGAGCAGCAAAGAAACCAACTCAAAGGTAAAATTAATGACACAGACAAAGGTAAAGCACCTGAATCCGCTCATTATGTTGTGGAACAATGTAATATCGGAGTAAATGAAGATTTATTTAATGCTTCAATTGCTTCTTGGAAAAATGATTGGTTGCTTGATTCAGGAGAAACTTGCCACATGACTCATAGAAAAGATTTTTTTGAAGAATTTACTGACAATGTTGATGGAGCAGTATATTTTGCAGACCAATCAAAAATCAAGCCATTAGGGCTTCGCACAATCAGGGTCAAATTGCCATAAGCAAGGACATATTGCCATAAGCAATGACATATTGCTGAAAAGTGTTGGATTTTGAATCCAACAATGCTTCCACTAAATTTGAAGAAAGTCGAAAAAGAGAATAGCAAAAATGGAAAGGAAGTTTCCATAATTGATGTGTGTCAGAATGATTCACATATTGATGTCGATGTGCAATTAAAGGAAGCGCCTTTGATGTGGATTGGTAAGAAATGGTTAGAGTTCTTATCCAATTAAAGTTGCATGTCTTTGATTTCATACATTTCTTTGCCAATGGAATGCAAGTTGCAGGGTTTTACCAAAAAGTTGAATGGAAAAGTTGAGTATGAGAATTGCTTTATTGCAGCAAAATTATGTCCATTTCAGCTTTGTAAGTACATGTATATATGATTGAGGATCTTGTACTTATGATTGTGCTTGAGAGAATGTTGAAGAATGGAATACATGCATGACAATGGTATCTATGAACAAATGAATGTTGATGATTTCCTTGTATTTGAACATGAATGTGTTAGGTCCCTATAATAGTAGTGATTCCCCCATTACTATTGTCATTGTATCCCTTATTGTTATTATTGTGCTCCTATTGTCTCCATATTGTTATTATTGTGCCCCATAGAATCCCTCTATTGTTATTTTTGTGCCTTTATATTATTATTGTTAAGTCGGCTTGGTTATATTGTGACCCCTTAGACTCCTATATATAGAAAGGAGGTTTTGTCATTTGAATCATCCAAGAATTGTTCATTTGTGTAATGTAAAGGAGGTTGCCCCCTTGAAGAGGCTTATTTCTAAGACATTCATCTATCTTTTCTATCTTTTTGTGATCTGGTTTCATAACATTTGGTATCAGAGCTTTGGATTCTAGGGTTTCGCTGCTCCAAATAGGTCATCGTGGCATTTTCGCTATAACTTTTTTTATGCGACGTTTTAGAAGCTAAAAAAAAATCCATTTGAGACAAAATTGTGCTAAACCTCTGGTCTGAATTTCATATTTTTTCTTGCTATATTGTCGGAGATATGATCTGAGGAAGTTAGGGATTTTGCAAGCTCCAAAATTTCATCTAAAATAGGTAATCATGGAATTTTCACTATAACTATTTTTCTACAAAGTTTCAGAAGATAAAAAAAACCCATTTGAGAAGAAATCATTCTGAATCTCAGCTCCGAATTTCAGATCCTGTCTCGCTATGTTTTCGGAGATATAATTTGAGGAAGTTAGGGTTTTTGCAGACCCCCAAATTACATTCAAAATGGGTCACCTTGGGAAAATCATCATAACTTTCTCTCTGAGCATCAGATTGAATTTTCGTAAGAAGTTACAAAAAGAAGACGGACTGTAGTTTTTTTGGGTATCATTTTCAGAACCTAAGGTTGAAACAGTGACCTGTGACACGTCGTACAAGTTTTCTCTATTGAACTAGTCTATACTCAAGTCATCATGGGAGATTTGGAATAACTCTTCATTGGAGAATCCAACCCTGATCAGACTTGCGGGGTTAGAAAGATTACTCAAAGGGTTACCACAAGAAGCAATTTCAAACCTAAGAGATCCAAAATTATAGAGATACATCAGATTCAATATCGAGCTCCTACAAAGTGAAAAAATGTGTGTAGTTTTTTTTAAATTTTTGCATAGGTTTGGTTTGAAAAGTTAGTTTGAAGGAATTCAAAGGGAATATTGAAGAATTATTATCGGTAATTGATGCCTCGAATAAAGAAAATGGAAATACCAAGTAAGTGACCTGAAAGCTTTAGCATGTCTCATGAACAAGAGGAAGAAATGCAACATGATATATCAAAATTACGAGACCAAGTGCAACAAATTTCACTCGCACAAAAAGTAACAAAAAATAAGATGGATGGTTTACAAAAAGACGTAGAAGCTAAGATGGATGGTTTAAAGAAAGGCATAGAAGCTAAGATGAATGACGTTGAAGCTAAGATGGACGGCATGGACGCTAAGATGGATAATTTAAAAAAAGGCATGGAAGATTTCCAAACAAATATGAAGATAGATTTGACAAAGTTTCTACAAGAAATGCTTACTAATGGTGAAAGGGTAGGAAAGGGAACTCATGATGAGAACAAAACAAATGTTAATCATGATTTCATAGACTCTAACATTGGATCGAAGAACCACCATGTTCCAAAGATCGATATGAGGAAGTTTGATGGCAAGGATCCCAGAACATGGATACTATAGATGGAGCAATTTTTCGATCTCCATAATCTGCAAAAACACACAAAAGGTTCGAATTGCAACTTTATATTTGGAACCAAATCAGTTTGTATGGTATCGATGGCTTTGCTCCCATAAACAAATTTTCACTTGGGCTATTTTTACGGATGAAATGATAGCACATTATGAGGATACAAAAAGAAACACTTTTTTTAGCAAATTGATAAATCTCAAACAAAAGGGTTCAATGATGGAGCACATTGAGGACTTCCAAAAATTGAATATAAGTGTAAAAGATATTCCAGAGGAGCATAGGATTGATGTGTTCATAGGGATTTTAAAAGATAACATCCAACACGAATTTCACCTTTGGGAACCAGATTCATTGGAGAAGGCATTCAGGCTGGTAAAATGGAAAGCAAAATTATAGCAACAAGGAAGCCTACCACTCACAATCATAAAGATGAAAGTGCTACTGCCCCTAGCCATCCACAACCTACAAGGTTGACACCACAACAATTGGAAGAAAAAAGAGCAAAAGGGCTTTGTTACAGTTGTGATGGCAAATGCACTAAAAGTCATAAGTGTGCAGAGAAGAAATTATTTTACATAGATTGTGAAGAGGAGGAAGAAAGGGAACAAAAAATGTCAAAAGAAGAAGATATACACCAAGAACAAACACTAGAAAAAGAAGAAATGAATCCGACCATATCTTGTAATGCATTGGCTGGAATTACCACTCCTCAAACTATCAAGATAGAAAGACATATCAAGAAGAAAAAGGTAATAGT
>APFE031101043.1:259953-350078 GCA_000404065.3 Pinus taeda
AAAGGTCTCCCACCTATGCGTGATCATGATCATACTATTCATCTAATTCCAGGAAGTGTTCCTCCAAACATTAGGCCGTACAGATATCCCTATGTCCAAAAGAGTGAAATTGAACATATGGTTGCAGAAATGCTAGAGGCTGGTATAATTCAACCAAGTCAAATTTCTTTCTCTGCTCCAGTAGTATTGGTGCACAAGAAGGATGGATCAGGGCACATGTCTCCGGATTATAGGGAGCTCGACAAGCTCACTATTAAAGATAAGTTCCCCATTCCTGTCATTAATGAATTACCGAATGAATTGCAGGGATCAATTTACTTCACCAAGTTGGATCGTCGTTCAGGGTATCATCAAATCAGAATGAAGATTGAAGACATTCGGAAAATAGCATTTAGAACTCATGAGGGTCATTATGAATTTTTGGTCATGCCACCTTCAACATTTCAAAGTTTGATGAATTCAATTTTCAAACCATTCCTTAGAAAATTTGTGTTAGTATTTTTTGATGATATACTAATCTACAACAAGTCTTGGAAGGATCATGTTGAACATGTTGACAGGGTGCTACAACTATTGGAGGAGAAACAATTATATGCAAAAAGATCCAAATGTTTCTTTGGAGTCCAGGAGGTGGAATATTTGGGTCATATTGTATCTCATGAAGGAGTTAAGGTAGACCCTAGCAAAATTAAAGCCATTAAGGAATGGAAAATTCCCACATCCATAAAGCATCTGCGAGGATTTCTTGGGTTGACAGGGTATTATCGCAAGTTTGTTAAGAATTATGGGAGAATAGCAGCACCTCTAACAACATTATTGAAGAAAGATGCATTTTCATGGACTCCGGAAGCAACGAAGGCTTTTGAACATCTTAAAGAGGCAATGTGCCAAGCCCCGGTCTTAGCTACACCGGACTTCACAAAAACCTTTATTGTTGAATGTGATGCTTCAGGAAATGGAATTGGTGTTGTTTTAATGCAAGATGAAAGACCCATTGCTTTTGAAAGTCGTCCAATCAAAGAAAGTTTTTACACAGTGAGAAGAAATGTTGGCAGTACTCCATGCACTTAAGAAATGGTGACCCTACCTAATGGGAAGACACTTCAAGGTAAAAACGGATCATGATAGTCTTAAATACTTTTTAGAACAAAGATTATCTTCTGAAGAGAAACAAAAATGGGTCACAAAGATGTTGGGTTATGACTTTGAAATCATCTACAAAAAAGGGAAGCAAAATGTGATGGTAGATGCACTCTCAAGAAAGGATGAGGATGTGGAAGTATTGTTCTGCGCCATTTTTATTATCCAACCATATTGGATAAATGAATCAAGGGAGGAATGGAAGAATGAAGAAGAAGTGTCGACACTTATTTTAAAGTTACAAACTCCTAACCTTCCCTAAAGATACTATCTACATAAAGCTATTGACGTGATAAAGAAACTATAGACGTTAGTTGCCGCCCTAAAGACGTTCTAAATCAGTTAGTTCCTGCTAGTTATGTTATGCTAATGACGTTAGTTTCCCTGCAGCTAGTGATGTTAGTTACTGCCCTAAAGGGGACTTCCCCATGAAGACTTTCTTCTCCATGAAGTGAGTTCTCTGTTTATTCCCCATGAAGTTATAACCCTTCCTAGTTCTATGCCACCTTAAAGCTTCTATTTCACTTTCAAGGTTTATGATACATTTAGCTCGCAAAATGATTCATTATGGTACAAAGATTGCCTATACCTTTGTAAGAATTCCTAGCTAAAACAAATTATTCTGATGGAATTGCAAACTTCTCCCTTAGGAGGGCACTCAGGATTTTTAAAAACTTACCACAGGGTTAAGAAGGATTTTTTTTTGGATGGCCTTAAATCAGATATTCAAAAGTTTGTGGTGGAATGTTTGGTTTCCCAACAAAATAAATTTGAAACAATTAAGACATCGGGTCTATTACAACCTTTATCCATTCCAAGCCAACGTTGGGAGGAGGTTTCAATGGATTTTATCATAGGTTTATCCAAGTCTGAGGAAAGAGTGTCATCATGGTGGTAGTTGACAGACTTACCAAGTATGCACACTTTTGTGCATTATCACATCCATTTAAAGCCAGTACAATTTCTACTGCATTTATGGAAACAATTCAAAAGCTACATGGAAACCCAAAGATTATTGTAAGTGACAGAGATCCCATTTTCACTGGAAATTTTTGGACATAATTATTTTTTTTGTCTTGGTACTCAGTTAGCTCATAGCTCATCTTATCATCCTCAATCTAATGGGCAAACTAAGATAGTAAACAAATGTTTGGAAGGATAGCTTCGTTGCTTTGTATCTAATAAACATGCACAATGGGTCAAATGGTTGCCTTTGGCTGAATGGTGGTACAACACTTCCTTCCATACTGCAACAAAAATGACCCCAATTATGGCACTTTATGGATATCATCCACCATCCATCACATCATATTTAAGATAAAATTCTAAGGTTCAAGCAGTGGAAGATCATATCGAGCATCAACGACAAGTTCTCCAACTCTTAAAGCATAACCTCAGCTTGGCGCAGAATAGAATGAAACAACAGGCAGATCAACATCGCAGCGAAAGAAGTTTTGATGTAGGTGATTGAGTATTCCTATGGCTACAACCATATAAACAAATGTCCCTCAGGTAAGCTAAGAAGGATAATAACTTATCACCAAAGTATTATGGTTCGTACAAGGTGTTGCAAAAGATATGTACTATGACATACAAATTGGAGCTTCATGCAGCTTCCCAAGTGCACCCAGTTTTCCATGTTTCATGCTTAAAGAAGGTTATAGGTGACAAGCTTCCAGTTCAAACAATATTGCTTGAACTTGATGAGAAAGGAAAAATCATATTGGAACCTGAAGCAGTCAAAGAAACAAGAACTCGACAGCGACAAAATCGATCAATTTCAGAGTATCTCATCAAGTAGAAGAACTTACCCGTTGAAGATTCCACATGGGAGGATGAGAATTTTATACAGAAGCATCTAGAACTACTCAAGCGTTGAGGACAACACTTTTTTGAAGGAGAGGGGCATGTTAGGTCCCTATAATACTAGTGATTTCTCCATTACTATTATCATTGTATCTCTTATTATTATTATTTTGCCCCTATTGTCCCCATATTTTTATTATTGTGCCCCATAGAATCCCTCTATTGTTATTTTTGTGCCTTTATATTATTATTGTTAGGTTGGATTGGTTATATTGTGACCCCTTAGACTCCTATATATAGAAAAGAAGTTTTGTCATTTGAATCATCCAAGAATTGTTCATTTGTGTAATGTAAAGGAGGTTGCCCCCTCGAAGAGGCTTATTTTTAATGCGTTCATTTATCTTTTCTATCTTTTTGTGAGCTGGTTTCATAACAGAATGTGTAATTGACTTGATGGAAAGCAATCGACCATCATATTGCTTTGTTTAAACATGCATGCAATGTCATATCGACTTGGAAAAGTCGATTTTGTCTCCAAGATTGAAAAAGGGAGATAATGATGAAGTGTTTCACAAAGGGCGGAATTATTTCTACTTTGAAAAATAATCGTCAAGTTCTTTTTGTATATGCTTGACTTGGAGAGTTAGTTGTTTGAAGAAGACATGTTTTTGTTGGCTTTTGGTTCACTGGATCATTTATATACAAGATGTAAAGACATGATGATGATTCACATGATGTGAAATTTGTTTCTTTTGATGGAGCAAGAGTTTATGTCGTCAAGTTATTTCTTGCATTATGTTGTTTTTTGTTTTGACAAGATGCCAGAAAAAGATTTGTAGCAACAAAAGTCGCCATAGAAGTGGCTTGACTTCTTGACATAGTAAAACATACTTTTATTGGTGCATATGCAAATTTCAGTTAAGTATGTATGTGTTTATGATGTAATCTCACGTTTGTTTGAGCCACCATGGATCGATGATCAAGGAAGCGATGTTCAACTACCTTCCGTAAACCTTCTCAACAAAATTTTTGAAGGAGTTCAAGGAAGATAGTTCTTAACATGAGGACAAGCTCATCCAGAAAGGGAAGTGTCAACTACCTTCGAGTTTTGGTTCAAAGGCACTAGCCATGCAAGGCAAGTGTATGGAGGTTGAAAGAAGAAGGTGTTGTACTGTCATCTACTGTACAGATCAATATATCAGCCTTTTGGGGTCCAAAAGATTCCTAATGGGGACGAGTGATTAAATATTGATCCAGGACCTCAATGATAGCTCAAATTTCAAAGTGTTCAAAAGAGTGTCGAACCTGAGCGACTATATAGATCTCATCTTCCTGATTCTGGCTCCATGAATGATTTGAAAAACCGACACCGTATGAACGAGTTATCACAATTTGAAAAGTCTAGTAAACTACAATTTATGGACATTTGACCAAGAATAATTTGATTTTTGAAAATATTAAAAAAAAGTGTATTCCAAGGAATATTCCCCAAAATATTACTTTTTGGGTGACCAATCAGGTGCCGGGCCTTGGAATGGTTATGTAAATTTTGTTGGGGTCCAACATAATCGAACCTGTGACCTTCGACAAGCTAGCACAACGCGCCACCACCTCCGCCACCGTTGTTTCTTAACATATGATGGGGACATCTTATATTTATGTTATAATCGATCGCAGTTTGGGGGTTAGGATCGCCAGCAGTATTACCCGCCATCGGTCCCATAAGAATTGTTCACGTCCGTGAGATAACCGCCGATTGCAGCACCAGATTTACGCAGTTATCCCTAACCACCCGAGGATTAACCGTTCACATGCATGATCAACATTAATTATAAAAGTCAGTTCTGATGGTTTCGTTTGGCGGAGCGGCTAAAAAGAGCGGTTATGCCAATTTTTACTGGAGTTAAGTGCTAGTTCACCAAAGTTGGTGGAGTATTCCTAGGGGATACTGACTAAATGAATTCTAAGAGTAGTTTTCGACCAAGGAGAGTGAAACAAGAGGCTAGTTAGGCTAATTGGAGCCTTCTGAAGCCAATGGAACATTCAAGAGAAGTTGAAGAAGTCATATTCATAGAGATTTTCATCTAGGGAGATTTTGGAGCTCAGGGCCACTAGAGGTTGGAGGTAGTTGTAGGAGCTACTAGTGCTCGTTCTCAGCGAACCAACAGTCATTCCTAAGCCTTCTAAATCCATTGCAGGTATTTGCAGAAGCATTTGGAGACTTCTAAAGGCCAAGATACTACAGGGAAGTTTCAGGTAGCCTAGTGCCAACTGTGGAGGAAGGCCTAGTTTGGTGATGCAGTGCTCATTTTGAGCAAATGATCAGTCTATTGTTGGTGTTTGATATGTGCTAGAAACAGTGGAAGAGGTTTCATTGACAGTTAAAGAGTTCTAAAGGAGTTAGTGCCATCAAGAATCTCAGGGAAGCTCATAAGCACAAAATGAAGGAATCAAGTCTAAGGGAGCTTAGATCTATTTGCAGAGTGATGATAGCCATGACAGGGATATAGGTGGTTTTCTAAGCCCATTGGTTTAGTTCAGTAACCTTTGGAGTTAAGTGTGGAACTTGTAAAAGAAACTTTGCTATAATCCCAAAGAGCCAAGTCAAGATGACAAAAGCTCAAGGAGATGCAGCCCACGATATCTGGGTGAACTCCTAGATTAAATTTGCTGTTATGTGTTGATTTTTATTTGCTTCATTATATGGCTATTATGTGTGTTTAATATCAACAGAAACAAATGGACTTAAAGCGCTTAAACAGTTAAAAGAAATTATACATACACCTATTTCAAGTAATTAATTATGCAAATGTCATACATAAGCTAGATCATTTATTTGTTAAGCTTTGAGTGGGAGGTTCTTGTAAGCATAACAAGTTGTTAAACCCCCATTCCGGATCACTACTGTAGCACCTCCAACACATGATTGTTGCAATACCTTTGGAAAAACAACCTTTGATGGAAAATGTTGCACCTTCTTATCCATGGCGTTGTAACTTCGTGGATAATTGTAATAACATGATAATCCTACTATGCAAGTCAACTACCAAATGCACAACTATCACTATTGGTTGCCTAGTAAAGGGATCAACCACTTGTTAACCAACAAAGGAAATGACATGAGGTGGTTAGACCATTTAACATGGAGGATTTGATTACACCCATTTTGACCCAACCTCCTACTTGTTGCGATGGTTAAGTGAGTAAAAAACTTTCTAACCATTATAATTTTTGGCAGTATTGTTGTAACAAAAGGAGATAGTCTGAGAATCTAAGATTCTCATAGTTTCCTTAGAATCCATGCTTAATTTAAGATATAGAATTATTATGTATAAATACCTTGCTATACACAAGTAAGGGGGGGAATTAGAGTATTGTAATTGCATTCTAATTAGTGTTAATACAAAGCTCACTAATTCTTGTTTAAATTTTGTTCCATGTGTGAGATGTGATGATAATGTAGGTGTTATGTTGCATAATTAACTAGTGCCTCCTTTAAGGAGGTAGGGTCCCTTCCTTAGTCAAGTACTACCTATACTTTAGCTAGAGTAGTTTTTGTTTCATTTTATAGTTCATTTCATTCAATATGCTACTTTGGTTTCTAATTGTTAATGTTTTTTCCACTCGTTTGAATTAATTATTTACCCTATGTTCCAATTTGCAATATCAATTATTTTTTAGCTTATTAAATTGGATGTAGAAATTCTGTAGAATTTTTCTTACAAATCAACTAGCTTTGATACCATGTAGAACTTTTTCTACAAATCAGCTAGCTCTGATACCATGTAGAAATTTCCAACCTGTAGATCAACCTGGTAATGCAATGTACTAAAGCAAAACACTTGATCTATTTCTACAAACAATTTAGTGGAAGCTTAATCAACCATGAGCAACATCAATAAGAACACATATAACTAATAAGAAGGAATCAATCAAACATAACACAGAAGAATTTACTCGGGGAAAGCACCTGCCTAAAACCCCATCTTTGTATTATCATACAAGTGGAAATATGTCCGGATTACACAAAGCCTTAGCTCGGAAACTATCCAGCTCTCAGTACAATCCCTTTGCTGCTCATAGACAGTCAAAGGCTTCTCACAAACCTTCTCCTCTGCGCTCAAAACCTCATATTTCTATGCACAGTTTTTCCTGGGTCCTCCAGCTGCAACCTGTGTGATTCTCACCTCACACACAACATTGGCCTCTGAGATAACTGCACAAACCTGAAGGAGATAAATCCTCATCATGGATGAGCTTCCTTTATAGGAAAAATACTCATCCAACTGATAGTACACTGTCCCTTCTCTGATCTCAACTGGGTCTCTGACAGAACTAACATTCATCAGTTATCAAGAGTGAATACACAGTTATCTGAAAATAACAGTGATCACATGCATGCAAGCATCAACAAACTGTATCTCATTAATTTAATAACTTATTAAATTAATCTAACTGAAATTGACTAAGTTAAACTAAGTCAACTGATCCTCTCAATATAGAACTCATCCTTAATTCCTCAATCAGTGGAGCAAATCAAGGACACATTCCCTAATTAGTAGAGAAATAATTGCATGTTCTCAAAAATACTTCAAGTTTGCTTTTCCTTAACTAATTAACTCAAGATGAATTAATTAATTAATTTTCAAACTGCTATTAATATCAATTTCATTTTTACTTGCTATAGATAGACCAGGGACTGCTATAAATAGGAAGGGACCCATAAATGCTATTTTTAGAACTTTCTATTTTTAATAGTTTCACCTCTCACCCAAGGTGGCCAATGACCTCACTGGCCAAACTGCTATTTTTAGACATGCTATTTTTAGAAGTTCTATTTTTAGCACATTCTAAATTTAACATTTATTGTTGCACATTTTTTAACACTCCCTTTCAACAAGAAAGACTTCCTCTCGAACCCGATCCTGTAACTCTGGAATGTTTTGCATGCAACACATCTACTCGGTCCACTTGCTCCAACAACACTTGGAAAAAAAACACTCCCAACTGACCACTCTGTTGGGCTAGGAACATACTCTGATGCTGAAGCTCTACCTGCTGCTGACAAATGCTCCCTCTCTGACATCTGCACTACTGCAACATCTCCATGCATCTCGCACCATTGCACACCTCTCAGTGCCACCTAGCACTGTGCAAAACATTTGTGCCTCTTGCATTGTTGCAATCTGCTAGCTATGCACTGTCCTGGGATTCCCTACACTATCGCTCTTTGCCGCTCCATCCGCATCTGTTTCTACCCAATCAGTCAGTTCCTGCTACTCCACATCGGGGCTCCCGTAGCATGGTCTCATCCAAGAGGTTGGGTACCTCAAGGATCCTGCCCCTCCTCCTTGGGACGATCACTCTACATCGCCCCACCTCCTACTTGGAGGTATGGCTGCATATGATCCCTCTGCGCACCTGACTCGAAGTTTACCCCTACTGGAGGTCTTTGCATGGGTAGATGTCTCTACTCGATCTCCTCTCAGCTTCTCTAGTTGTCGCTGCTCCACAATCGTCTGAGACTTCTTCTAGCGCTGCATGTTGAGAGGTAATATACTCTTCCTCTCAACCACCAAGTCTCTAACCTTTCCCTTACTTTTCAAGGCTTTGCATGCATCTTGTACCTAGAGTGCATACAGGGTCTTGGCTAGCACACCAATCTATTTCCACTTTCCCGCCGTCACGAAATTTTCTAGAAAAAGAGTTGATTTTAAATCAACAATATCTCCCTCATTCGAACTCTGATTTAGCCGATTTTTTTTTTTCAATTTGGGTCCTTTTACGCAAAGAATCCAAATCTGCTATTTGTTTATGAAAATTTTGTATAGAAATTTTCAGATCCTCTCTGCAAACTCTCGACCCAAAACTCAAAACTTTGAAATCTCCTCTTAGTATACTGTTCTCTCCTTTAATCACCTTTGCTCTGATAACATATAGAAATTCTGTAGAATTTTTCCTACAAATCAGCTAGCTTTGATACCATGTAGAACTTTTTCTACAAATCAGCGAGCTCTGATACCATGTAGGAATTTCTCATCTGTAGATCAACTTGATAATGCAATGTACTAAAGCAAAACATTTGATCTACTTCTACAAACAATTTAGAGGAATCTTAATCAACCATAAGCAACATCAATAAGAACACATATATTGAACTGAGACTTCTGTGATCCATATCAATTTTTTTTGAAGAATCTTCGGCGAAAATCACATAGAAAAACTTATGTCGACGCGTTTCGAACCATCCAGTGTGGTTCATCGTCAGGACAAGTTGAAAGAGCAGATCTCATTTAGCACATTATATAGAGAGGGCAGAGAATCCATGACAGGTATCTGAAATAATGGCAGGGATCTCCATTGCATCTGAGATCTAGTACTGTTTTTTCTCTCTTTATTGATGGTTGAAGTGAGCTATGTAGGAAACCCTTATTGAAGAAGATCAGTGGGCGTTTGGGGAAGTTCTCGGCTGAACCAGCCAACTCTCGCAAGCATTCTCTCGCAGAGCCCAGCCAGTTTCGATCCTTGGTTTATCATTTAAGTTTGTTTTTCTGATTTGCATGAGAGATTTCTGAAGTATTTCATAGTAAATATGGAATTTTGATAATATCTCTGCTAATTATTGATAAATCTGGCTGTTTAAGAGTCGAGAAATTGTAGATACTGTAAATTTTTAGCTGATCTAGGGTTTCATTTTTAATCCTTGCACATATTATTTTGGGTGATTTTCCATTCCAGGTTGCAGGGTTTCTGAAGATTTCCGAGGTTTATCTACGCTGTTTCGTTGTCCAAGAGTTTCAATTTCAGTTTTGGAGGAAATTTTACATCGGTTTCATTAATATCAGCTTCTGGGGTTTGGAATATTTTTTCCAGGGACTGCAAAATCGTTTTTCAAATCCCCCAGCTATCCTTAGCTGCCATAGCTGCAAAAAAAAATAAAAGATAAAAAAAAAACGCAGCTCCCTCCATCAGCATTCACCTGCAAAAAACGCACCATAAGCTCCATACTCGCATCAATCTTTATCTTCTCCACGTGATTTCCATTCCACCGTCCTGCATACACCGAAAAACTCAGCGAATTTTTTTTATTTTTTTAATTTCGATTTAGGGTAACGTAGTTTATTTGGATTGACGAGCCACCTGCAAATCGATTCCTCCTGCGTCGATTTTTTGGTCTCCACGTGCTCATTCCTACGCTGCTCCGAACCTGCGTTATTGTGTGAGTTCACTGTGATTGGCGTCTTCCTAAACCTGCATTCATGTTGCCCGCAGTCTTCACTGTTGTTACGCTGCCTTATCCCCTTGACCTCTGCTCTCTCTCGCTGCCATCAACCTGCCATATCTATGCACAAAAAAAAATAAACTGCGGTGAAACGAGAAATCAGGCGTAGGTAATTTTTTTTCTTATCACAGGTAGATTTCCTTCTTATGCGTATGTAGTATGGTATGAATGCGTTTTTCCAGGTTTGAAATTGCTAAGTTTTTTTTTAAGGTTACGTTTTAGATTTTTTTTAGCTAGCGTATAGTTTGGTTTAAACGTTTTAATCTTTAGTCTTATTTAGATTTAGTTATATTTTGGTTTAGTTTTGTTTTTTTATTATTATTTTAATTTAGGTTTCATAAATTTTTATTTTATTTTTTCATTTAAAAATATTAAAAATATAAAAAATAAAAAATAAAAGGCATAAAATTCCATTTACTTTAAAATTTAGTTTTGTTAGATTTTAGACTTTAGTTTAGATTTTAATTTTAAGTTTTTAAAAAAATTCATAAAAATTATAAAACTTTAAAAAGCATAAAGAATTTGTTTTCTTATAGTTTAGATTTTGATTTAATTTAGCTTAGATTTAGCAGTTTCATTTAGTTTTAAAATATTGTTTTATCTGAGAAAAAAATAAATAAATAAATAAATAAATTTTGAAATATTTTGCTAGATTCAGTCTCACCTCAAGGATTTGCCATGTTTGCGAAGTATCTTTTCTGTTGAGGCTGAATTTTTGATGTGGAATTAATGATTATCATTTTCATGTGGTTAAATATGCTTGAATGATCATTTATAGATTAGCTATATGAACGTGATCTCTGGTTAACATTCGAAATTATGTGGTTGTTTAAAGCATTTATCTTTCGAAATTGCTGGAATATCGTTATTGAGTTTTAATCGCTGGATCACTATTAAAGCATTGTGCATCTATCGAATATTTTGCATTGCTTGAGTCATCTGATGGTAAATGATTGTTAATGAATTCATCTTTCCGCAACATTTTCATTCAGCCATTAACTCTTAAGGCACTGGTCTGTAAATTTTAATAAAATCAATTTTAGTGCTGGCTTCCCTTCGTGTCTCCCAACCCAACTGATTCACAGTTGGTCATCCGTTTTCCTATGGGGACTACCCCCCTTAGCCGCGGGAGACAGGCTTAAACGGAGAGATCGGGGATCAGGGTGACAGCCCCCGGTCTGAGCGTTGTCGTGACAATCTGTGCGACAACAAAGTTCCTTAGCAGGGTCTGCTGAAAAATCATGCAGTGATTCTTCTTTAAACTTCACACTTGGAGCTACAATGAACTTTTCAGTGTGAGAGTCCAGCAATCTATATCCTTTGACACTATCAGGATATCCAACAAAGATACATTCAACACTTTGAGGCTCTAAAGCCTTCCTCTTATCTGTTGGAATGTAAGCCCATGCTCGTGAACCAAAAATGCGAAAGTGCAACACTTTCGGTTTCTTACTCGTCCAACATTCAAATGGAGTGGTGCCTTTGAGTGCTTTGTGAGGAATGCGATTTTGAATGTATGTTTCACAATTAATAGCTTCAGCCCATAGCTTAGGAGCTAATGATTTGGACTGTAGCATACGATTGGCCATCTCTTTTAACGATCGGTTTTTCCTCTCCGCGACACCATTCTGCTGTGGTGTATATGGCTCTGTGTGTTGTAGCTGTATACCTGCATCAATACAAAGTTGTTGAACATCTTTGTTGACATACTCCCCCCCATTATCAGTACAGAGTATCTTAATCTTACACCCGGACTCATTCTGAGCAAGTGCTTTAAATTCTATATGGCACTCAAATACTTCCGATTTTAATTTCAGAAAAATACCCAAGTAAAGCGAGAGAAATCATCTATGAAGGTGAGTACATATTGAGCCTTAATGATTGAAGGTTGCGGGAATGGGCCCATGATGTCACTGTGAATCAGCCCAAGAGGTGAAGAAGCTCTCTGTGCCTTCCCTTTGTCAAACTTTTGCTCTGGATGCTTGCCAATAATACGTCCTTGACATACATCGCTTGTGAATTTAATAGCGGGCAATCCTTCTACCATGTTTTCCTTGCTGAGTTGATGCAAGTACTTATAGTTTAGATGGCCAAATATTTCATGCCATAACCTGCTGATATCATTAGATTGTGGCAGAAATATAGTGGTATTAGATTCAGGAACAAAGTGGGATAAGAAATACAAACGAGAACCGTGATCTGCAATTCCATGTGCAAGCTGTGAGCCCGTGGAAATGTCGGTAATCACTCCGGAGTCCGGAGTGAACTCCACCTTCCTTCCAGAGCCAGAATGAGTGATCTGATATATCGAGAGAAGATTTGCAGACAACGAGGGAACATGAAGCACATTTGTGAAGCAGCCCCCTTCAAGGTCTACAATTCTTTCTCCGCACACCTTTGCGGGTGTGGCATCTCCCAAGTAAATTGGGGATTTGGTGCTTTCTTCGATGGACGAAAATTCATCTTTTGATGAAACCATATGGTTCAATGCACCTGAATCAAGGATCCGAGCTGATGGAGTGGATGTGATAGCCATTAAAGCATGACCATCTCATGCTCTCCCCCTCCCATCTCCCATTTTGCTATCATCCTTCTTCTTTGCATTCTCGGGCACGGTGAGATTGTGCTGCTGCAATTGCTTAGCCATCTCATCGATTGCTTTCCTCATGCAATTTTCTTCGGGATGAAAACCTTTGGAACAGTGACTATAAACTGTTCTTTACTTATTCTTCTTACCCTTAGGCAAAGAAGAGCTCTCTAAAGATTGTACGGGTCTCTCCTTCTTCGATTCATTAAATTTACCCTTCCCTTTTTGCTTGTCTCTTCCACCGCTCTTTGGAGCATCAGTAGCCGCAAGTGCTTGGTTCTTTGAATGCTTGATGGCACCCATTTGGACTAACTTAGCTTGCTCTTGAGTCAATGCTGCAATGAAGTCATTCAATGGAGGCATTTTACATTTTTCCTGAGTCAATTTAGATGCTTGAAAAGATGATACAAATATGGAATATTCAGGGCCTAATTTTGAGAGAATCGAAGGATGAGTTGATCTTCCTCTTTCTTGACTCCACATGCATCAAGTTCAACGAGGAGGGATTTAAACTTGGTGAAGTATTCTTGCAAGTTGCTAAAATGAGTTGGACTGAGGGATATGAGTTCATTCTCCAGTTGATGCACTCTCATTTCATCTTGCTTGCCGAGTAGTCCTTCCAATGTGGTCCAGACCGAATCGGGAGTAGTGGCTCTGCTGACATGAAAGAGGAGTTGTTTGGAAATTGATAGGCATATCAGCACAATTACTTCATCTAATTTATTGAAATACTTGATCTTCTTCGCTGCAGAAGTCGGTTCAGTCTTCGTTCCCATTGTTACCCTGTAAAGCCCTTTGCTTTGGAGGAGCAGAGTAATCTCTGTCTTCCATTCGAAGTAATTGAAAGGATTTAGAACAAGTTTTGTGGGCTGAGAGAGATGATCCATTGCTGCTTGCTACGCCTCCTGATCATCTATACTTGCAAATAAAACCGTGTACAATTCACTAGATTTGAACTAGCTCTGATACCATGTATAATTCCTACATAAACTCCGATAGATCTAGAATTCCAGTTAAATTAAACACAAGTAATTTGTTGATATTCAAGATAGGAGAGAAAGCATTTTCTCCATAAAATCAATGTATTAAATTAATGAACAATAGTAATACATGAGCAACCAAACCTCTAATTCCAAAGGGAGGTGGTTATATAGAAATTGCCGAATCTAGAAAACTAGGAAAAGACTAGTAAAAAACTAGAAAAGGCTAAGAAAAGCTAAAGGGAGGCCTAAAATAGCAACAATGACTCAAGACAACCTATGCCAACTATCAGCGACAAGGAAAGCATGAGGAGGGGTGCATTTCCCAAGGAAGGAAACTTTAAAACATGCTAAAATGGTTCGAGGGACCAAATCCCTTGATTTAAGGGGGAATCTTCATGTGGGGCGCCAATCCTCAAATAATTCAAGTGGATGAGGTGTGGTTAGGTGTGAACATGCACTTAGATGTCTAAATGGTTTAGGAAAGTGGTTGGACCAATATTTCCATAATATTAAGCCTTTAAAGGCAAAGAACAAGGGAAAGTTGGTCCATCGAGTTAGTTTACCAAAAACCAAGTGTGAACATGATTTTTAGTGCATGTGGCTAAGTCAAGGATACTTAGGCTAAAACATAAATGTAGATGTTAGGATTATATTCCAACACATAGGAATTTCCATCTGAGCTCTTATTCCAAATCCTAGTGTTATATGTATTAATAAACACATGATCAACAGAGATATAGCTTCACTCATGATAAAAACTCAATTCAACATAGGGGACTCTGTTAGAGTACAAAGAACAATCATGTTATGGATAGAGTTAATAATATGGCATGTGACCGGCATGACATGTGATCAGTATATAGCATTAGATGGTAGTTGCTAGTTGTAGTTAGAAGTAGATTGTTCATTAACTGTTAAGCTTAGTCACCAGGTTCGGTGAATTTGAATGAATACGTTCGAAATTCGCCGAACTTCAAATGAATACGAACTTATTCGTTCACGTTCGCCGAATTTTATGGCGAACTCGAATTTAATAACGAACGCGAATTTAATGACAAACAAAACTGATTAAGTTCGTTTAGGGTTTGAAGAAAATCATTTTGGTTCGAATGGTTTTGCTGTTTTAAATAAATTTCCAAATCAATTGCGGGCCCATTTTACCAAATCAATTGCGGGTTTCATTGTTTGCCGGAGGGTTAGACTGTTAGTTTCATTTTTTGCGCTGTGCGGAGGGTTTGAATCGTTTGATACACAGTTACACTCCCTGCTTTCATTGCATGTGTGTGTGAGCTCCACCAAAGAATATGCAGATGTATACTGAGTGATAGTTTTAACCTTTGCATCAACAGCAAAACCGCGCAGTATCTTCACTTGAAACCATCCTTGAAGACCCAGTAGAGGCACGAGTGATAATGTCAAAAGCGCTAACTTCTGGTTTACTGAAAAAGATGGAAAATTCAAACATGTTGTGACTCTGGCGGTTGATATGGATCCGTACCCAACTGCATGGCCTCCTGATAAAGCGAAAATGAGGAATTGCAGTCTGTCTTGCTAATCTCATATGAAGACCGATCACAATGGAAAAAGAATTGAAAAAAAACCACAATGAAATAACGGAATAGTAGATAAAATTAAATCTTTAAATTAAAAGGTTTCATTTTGTTTTAATTTCGATGCGTTTCAAAACATAAATTGACGGACATATCGGGCATAAACATGCCGACGATGTGGGCTGTCCAGCGTCCACCGATAGAAATTAAAAAAAGAAGTGCTGTAATCTCAATAATTACATCACCGACATCAAATCCTGTGGCCGTTGAGCTGGCGAAAAGATTCCCTCTTTTTTTCGTAGGAAAATCCCTGTTGTCACTTTTCGTTTCAATCATTGTTTAGTTTTTTTCCTAATTGTTTAATTTGTGAAAATTAAATAGGAGGATGACAATGGAAAAATGAAAATATTTAAAAACACAATTAAAAGTAAATACATTTTCATTAATCAAATTGGAAGTTAAATTCATAAAATATCTCAATTTATATATATATAGTTTCATTTATTGGAAATTAAAAATATTGTGATTATCTTAATATCATCTCACTATATATATATATATAATTTTAAAATAAATTTAAGAAAAATATCTTTTAAACTTATTAATATGAAATTCGATCAATTTCTAAAACTATCACTTATCACTTTAATTAGTAACTTTACTCTGCTTCTGGGACTAAAATTGGATCCTAAGCATTGGCATTTTCCTTTGCATCTTGGACATGACCTTATGGACTGATCTCATCATTAAGTGACTGGTATATACTTGGTAATAAGCTACAGTGAGCTTACCTCTGTTACTTAAAGATCTGGTATATTTTTTGAAGTTGATTAGTTGGAAAGCATATTGTTCTTTCACATCTTAAATTGAATTAGTGTTTCATTGGCATTGTGGTAAGTTGGAACTTGGTTCTTTATTGGAATTTGGCACTCGCTTTCATGGTTTATAAAAATTTAAAATTATGTCGAAATGATTTAAATGTTTGAGTAATAATCTTATGTCTTTGCAATGTGCATTATGGACTTTGAATTGAAATTTAAATTGATTATATATATATATATATATATATATATAATATATATATATAATATATATATATTTTTTTTTTTTTCGAATTTCTATATGTCGGATTTTATGTCGAACTTTATTGACAAAATTTTAGTTGCCGAACTTTATTCGAATTTAAAGGTCGCCGAACTCGAACTCGAACACGAACCTGGGGACTTTGCTGTTAAGTGGTCGTACTGATGTAACACCATGTGTGTGCCATTAAGTATGAATCAACAACGTATCCTCTCATTTACTTTCTCTGTCTTTCCTGTATGTATGTGAATGCTCTTCTAAAACCATCATGGTACCAGAGAAGTTATGGTCTGGGCCCATGACCAAGGACAAGAGTGTCAATGCTAAGGAGAGCATGGTTTGTGGTCCCATGGAGGAGAGAGAAGACAAAGAAGGATGCAATTTGTTTTTAATAAATAAAATGAAATAATTGTTTCCAATGTTCCACAGTAGAGATTTTAGACTGTCTTCTTTTAAAAAAAATGAAGTTGAAAAGTTAAAAGAGGTTAAGGTCAGTGGATCTTCAGAAGACGATCAGGGTATCCAGAAAGGATTGTTGAAAGCAATAGGAGGATGATATGTATCAACATAAACTGAAAGTGACAGAATTTAACAATATAGAGTGAAAAATTCCTAACTTAAAAGTTAAAAGGTTGATGTGGGAGGAAACTGGGGCTTCCATTCGAAGCTTATCACACTTCTCCTTCCAACCTTCCAGCACCGGGCAGGTGTCAGAACGCGTCATACGGCTCCGTCCGGGAATATTGAGTATCCCTTCAACGCAACATCTAGGTCCTCGAACCCGTACTTACCTTCTAACTCAGGGAAGTAATAACCTTGCGTCGGATGCGTGCGTACCCTCATTTATTGATAGCTCCTTCCTCTGGGCGGGGTTACTGAAGCTTTTAGTACTTAGTACATACAAAGACCAGAAAATTCACATTCAAGCAATGATTTCAATATCTGTTGTGGCAACAAGTATTTTAAAGGAACAGAGACAGTAACAGTCAAGAATTTCCTGCAGAGATCCACACTCTAATGAGGAATTTCTGAAGACAATGAAGGATGATGGTTTTCATTGTAGATTAAATTAACAGAAGTGATAAAGTTACTCTTTGAAATTTGATTGGTGTCCAAATCCATGTCAGATTAGATGTTGACAATAAGATGAATGATGGTAGGTAATAGATCTGTGGAATTTTCCTGTCAGCTTGGTGCGAAGCAGAAAATAAGTAATTGCAGTGTGCTTTTGGATAAATTGCCTAGAAACAAAACGACATGAAAAATTTGAGAGATATTAAAGCAGTCACCCATTAGTTGTAGTCCACCAATCATTTTTAACATGCTAGATTGCAGCACCAAAGTGCAGACTTGTTTATCCTTAGATACTTGTGTGAACAGACACATATTTGCAGATGTGTTGCAACATACACTCAGAAGATAGAACCCATGCTAAGGCAGAGGAGATAATTACAAATTGCAACAGATTCATGCACAGTTGAAACACTAGATATATTTACGAAGATGTAGGATCAAGAGATACTTTTTCAGGTTTAAAAATTAAATTTTGAAAATGCATGTATGGAATGTGGCTAAAAAGGTTGGAGTCATAGTTGATAGTGAGAATGCAGTAGTCAATTTTTCCATAAAATATGTCAGCAAAC
This sequence comes from Pinus taeda, assembly GCA_000404065.3. Taxonomy (NCBI): domain Eukaryota; kingdom Viridiplantae; phylum Streptophyta; class Pinopsida; order Pinales; family Pinaceae; genus Pinus; species Pinus taeda. Next base: position 278,028 of record APFE031101043.1, read on the forward strand.
TGAAGCAAAGAAAAAGGAAGAGATGAGAAATGTCGCCATATGTGAATGATTGCTAACCCCAGTGATATTTCATCACACTGATCTCATTTCAGATGCATCCAGACATTCATAATGACCAGGGTTCCTTCCAGAGTCAACTTTATCAATTTCCAGAAAACTGCTATTTTTAACAGTTTGTTTTTCATAGTATCCAGAGATATGGGGCTTGCATGTCAGAGATTAGTACATATTCATGATCCCTGTTAAAAAGAGGGTCCAATGAGACTGCTTTTGCTTGCATGTGAGATTGTCAGTCTTTTTTCGTTTTTTATATCTTACTTTTTTCTTTTTTAGAAGATGGACTGATGCTCTTTCCATGTGTAACTAACCTTTCCTGCGTTTTTGGATGAATACTACTTTTTTGGGTGAAACAACATCGATGCTTACCTCTATGGACCCTGCCCAAATCTCTGCACAACTCTGGGACTAAAGCTCCATATCGCCCCACCTCTCTCCTGAAGGTATAGCTACATACATGACGACTTGTTCCTACAATTTGGAGGACAACTGGTCTATCTCTGCAGATTCTGCCGCCTGATCTTGCTTCTCCTTCTTGTACTTCTTTCTTTTAGGACATTGAGTATTGCAGTGGCCAAACTCGCCATACCTGAAGTAGTTGATATTAGATAGGTCCTTCTTCCTTTTTTTCTTTCCCTCGAAGCCTTGTCCCTGACTGGGACCTTTTGCTTTCCCCTTCGATGCAAGGGCCACATTGTCTTCTTCCTTCACACCATTTGATCCTTTGTTGTTTTAACTTTTTGTTACTGATGGAGCTCTTTGCTAGAGCTTGCCTCATCTCCTCTTGTAATAGATCTGCCCACATCCGGTCCCACATAGGCAACATATCTCATCCCATAATGCCTTGGACGAAATTCTCCCAATCCTCGGTGACACTGTTGAGGGCCAACCTCACTATTTTTGTAGGTGGAGGTGTCTCTCCTATAGCTGCAAGCTCATCCCTGATATCTTGAAGTCTAGTGAGAAAGGGGTTAATGCCTTTACCCTTTTGCAGCCTAGCATTCTGCAACTCTTATTTCAGAAGCATCTTTCGTTGCTCAGAAGGATTCTGATATAACCTCGCGAGAACATCCCATATCTCCTTGGCCATGTTCTTGGTCGCTATATGTGAGACTATATGATCTCGAACTCCTTCGAGAATCATCCACTTTGCCTTGGTCATTTCCTTTCTAAAATTCGCTAGTTGCAATTGCTCTGTAGGTTCTGCCAAAACGTTATCTACATAAGTCTGACCATGCTCATCTAGGAGAAAAGACATCCTGGCCTTATAGATGATATAATTGGATGCAATATCCAGATTCCAACCCGTTACCACTCAAACTAGTAGGGGTCCTAGGAGGGGATCCTAAAGGGCAACTACTAGGTCAAGTGAAACACTGGAGCGATAGGCCACTGTCACCTCAGCTAAGGCTCCCTGCTCTTTACAGAATTTCACCGATGGGAGGAGGCCCAGTGTAAAGAGGAATCACTAGATGAATAGGTTAATAAGAGGATGAGGAGTGATTCCCAAGGCGTATTCACATGAGAGACTTAATTAAATGGCTTTCTTGCTTAGGAAGCAAGGTGATAGGCTCTCTAGGAAGGGATAGAAGGATTCCTAAGGCTAGGGTTTGGGAATGTATCTTGAAAAGATGATTCCTAAGCTTAGAAACCTTTATGGAGACTTGGTATTTATGTGATCTTTGTGGAGTTGGAGCTATAAAGTTGTGGGACCACACGAGACCAAGTGGACCCAGAATTAGGTCAAGGAGGTGGATTTGATTACTCAAGGAGGGGCTTGACCTAATTGTGGAAGAGAAGAGGATCAATGGGAAAATCTTCTAAGCATAGAATGCAATGATCCAAATGAGGTCACTAGCCAAGGGAAACCTAGGAATATAGACGATTCTTGGGCTAGGGCTTGCAATATCTCAAGATCCCATCGTTGAAATTTGGTGAAATGTAGAGAGCCTTTAGAGAAAACCCTAGCAGAGTAGAGGACAAGAGATCAAAGTCTTTTGATGACTAGAATGTGAGATAATTGATGCCTCAGGTGACCTATGGAGGCTAGGTCTAGAAAGAGAAGGAGAGGTGAGAGAAACAAGCTTTGTAAGTGACCACCTATGGAGGATTAGTGCATTGTACTTTGGGAGAGATTTAGTCAAGGAGATTTAATGTTCAGACACAATTCGCCCTTTCAAGGAGGCCTTCAAGCAACTTCGCATGGCATTAAGGCATGAGAGCAACTACTTCAAGGACTTTATACTTTGATTTGTAATAATTGATGACTTATCGAGATGTATTTAACACAGATTATCTCTAGGAACACTCACCAATTCATACCTAGCCAATGACATGATTCAGCGATATAAAAGTTCAAAATTTCTACTAATTCGTATAAGAAATAAATAATATCAGGATTGTATAGCGAAAATCCCAGCAACATTCATGTGACAAAGTAAATAACAAGAATAAGCATGAAAAGAGCACTTACATGCACAAAAGGGTGTATCCAATCATCAAATTATGCCAATAATGAAGCTTCAAGACAAAAGAGAGAGATCCAAACATCGGAATTCATCCGTATCATCCAAACTCATCCAGTAAAAGGGATAGTGAAAATCTCACAGGAGCTAATAACCCGATCCAAGAGATGACGAGAGAATGAATGACCTCTCATCTATTTATACAATCTCTAATGAATTTGAATGGCCTAATTTGGACTAATAATGCCCCTAAAGTAAAATAATGTGCATAATCACAATACTTTTGGTGACATGCCCGCCAAATAGATTAATAACATAAAGATAAGCCTCTTAAGAGGATAGGATGATCAACATAATCAGTGGTTGGCCATTGAGAAGGCCAAATGAAGTCCAAGGTGTGCCATGATGAGAGAATGGATGCCAAACATAGTGGACAAGAGGTTGGCCCCTTGTTTTCCAAACAAGAACCTGTGGTGCTTCTAAGTGGGTGTGGGGGCACAAGGACATCCTCATGGGTCTCCAAGTGGATTGAAAATGCTTGTAGACCATCTGTGAGAGCTAAGATGATGACGTAAGCCCTCGCTCTACAGTGGGAGACATCCTCTGGACTCTAGAACGTCTACCTAATGTCCACTGGTCATAGTGAACTAAGTGCATTATCCTCATCCAAAAAGGTGGAACACGAGCAATCAATGATCGGTGTTGGGGATCCATGAATTAATCTTTGCTATGGTGGAGCCCCATGACTTTTAATGCTACACGACAAGTGCTCATGTGGCCCTTTGGAGGGCTAAGAGCTCGTATAGGGAGACCAAGCCGCAAATGAAAACCCACCTGCAATGATACATAAGATTCAATGGGAGGATGGGTACGTGAACCTCTTGACATAATGTTGAAGGCTTCAGATTCAACGATGTTGGCCTTCTCGTTGACTTCTTCATCATCAATCTCATCTTCGTCACTTTGTTCACCCTCAGAGGACGAATCTTGTTCCATGGTATAGGTTGGAGCCAAAGTGTTGGGGACTTGAGATGAGCTTGGCTTATCCTCATTTTTCTTTTTAGGGAAAGATTTCCCTTTAGGGATATAGCTTGATTTCTGAGCCCTTTGCCAGGCAGTGAGCTTATTCATGTAGAACCTATCTCGTGAGTTCATTTCTTCGGAAAGCTTTTCCATTTTCTTAAGGATCACTAGAATGGTTTCCTCATGTTGGTCTTTCGATTTTTCCTTTTTGACCTCAACCTTAGCTTTAAGGTGTTCATCTACACCCATTTTTGAAATTCAGAGATTTTGTTCAACTTCCATGACTGTTTATTTAGCCTTAGCCAAGGTTTTGGGTTTCTTATCCCTCAATGCATAAGTAAAATGGCCACCCACAACCTTGATGAATTTGTCAAGTATATTGGCATCAAGGGGTCTCAAGTGATCAGGAATATCCCTAACTACCCTATCAAACTTCGGATGAACTCTTTGATGTCTCCCCTTACCCTACTTATTTGGTAAAATTTATCAATGTTGAAGATTGTTTGTGCATGACATGACCACCTCCTCATGAACACATCCTCAAGTTGGTCAGAATCATCTATACACCCTGGGGGAAGACTTAGGTACCATTCCCTAGCTTGTCCCTCGAGGGATAATGCGAAGAGCATCATGATCATATCTTCATCAAATATCATTCTAGGGGAATGTTCCAATAGAATTCTTCAACATGATCATGGGCACTTATGTTGGCATCACCCTTAAACTTGAGTAGCCAGTTATTGTACTTCTCTGGTAATAGCTCTGGGTCTTTACTCAAGTTTAAAGGCACAAAGAGACTAACCAAATGCCTTTCACTTCTAGTCATTTTGCGTTGGCCTTGGTTTGGGTCAGTGCCAGAGTTTGTTACCATCTTGGGGGTAGGATCCCTGACCTTTTCAAATTCTGGTAGAAGAGTAGTTCTAATAGGTGATGGAGTTCCTTCTCGCCTTCTTGTAGCAACCCTAGTTAAAGGAGGAATCTTGTCACCTTCAAGCAAACTAGGGGTTTGGACAATGAATGAAGTCGCCAGAGGAATTTTGAATTGTTATCAATGAATCAGTTCCTCAGTGATTCACTAGGGGGGCAAACCTGCTTGCCCCTCGACAATGATGCCAAAATGCTACCGCTTAAACTAGCAAGGGTCCTAGGAGGGGATCCTAAAGGGAAACTACTAGGTCAACGACAAGAATGGAGCAATAACCTACAATCACCTCAACTAAGGCTCCCTGCTCTATATGGACTTTCACCAATGGGAGGAGACCCGTATAAAGAGGAATCACTAGATGAATAGGTTAATATAAGGATGAGGAGTGATTCCCAAGGCCTATTCACAAGAGAGACTCAATTGTATGGCTTTCTTACTTAGGAAGCAAGGTAATAGGCTCTCTATGAAGGGATAGAAAGATTCCTAAGGCTAGATTTTGGGAATATACCTTGAAAAGATGATTCCTAAGCCTATAAACCTTTATGGAAACTTGGTCTTTGTGTGATCCTGTTAAGTTATGGTATGTTCTATGCTTAGAGCAGTTTACCTTATCTTTCTTATTATTATCCACAGATTAGCAATCACATGTACATAAAGTAAAGTGCAGATAGAACATTAAACGATCAACAGAAAACAAGCCAAGACAAGAGACACAAGATGTGGCAACTAGCCAGGGACAAACCCCAATTTGGGGAAACCCTTTGATCAAATCTTCCTTTATCTTCAATAATTGAGCAGAGAGAAATAGTACATAAATCTGATTTACATCAGCAGTAGCAAACCCTAGATCAGCCAAACTGGGGTAGACAATATCTTGCAAACCAACCGTCAGATCAACTTGATTCCTTCACCAAAAAATGTGGCCTTCTGAGGAGATTCTGGAGCAACTAAAACGTAGTTCTGAGAGGGAGACAGCTGGTCAACGTTGGTCAAACTTTGCATCTGCAGTTGCAGCCCTAAATTCTGTGTCTTCTTTCCACACGTGTGAGAGAAGAGTCTCTTTCTGCGTAGTTGGAGAAGAGCCTCTTTTCTGTGCAGGAGAGAGAGAGAGAGAGAGATGTGATGAGATGAGTGAGTGCAAATGAGGAAAAGTCCTCCTATATTTATACACAAGTGTTGATGATTGAATAGATGCGGCTGTTGGGCTTCTAAGCCTACATGAGTTGCTGGTCGGCTTGATAATTATTCCATAATCAAAATAAATTCAATCTCCATAAATGCTTATCGAAATCGGATGATTTTTAGATCAATCCTACACCTCTCGACGAGAGGAATCTAATAAAAATATTATCAGCCATGAATAAGATGACCCACATGGAGTTTGGCCCTAGTTGCCAATTTTAGCACTGCCTCTCAATTAGGGAGAACTCCATCTGCAATTTATTTGTCGGTCGCTACTATTCATCCATCAAATGCACTGCATTGTATAGCTTGACCCCTGCTCTGCTCGGCTCTATTCTGCCTTCTTTGCTCTGTTCTGTTTTGCTCTGCTCTGCTTTGTCTGAATTATGAAGAGGAAGAAATGATCAAGGATGTATCATACCATCCTCCACTGACTCAAAGTCAGTCTCAGAGTGTGTACCATTGGTCCCAGACCAGTCCTCAACCGACTCGAAGTCAGTGTCATAGTAGGTACAACTCCTACCACTGGTCCCAGACCAGTATCATCATCCACTGACTCAAAGTCAGTCTCAGAGTGTGTACCAATGGTCCCAGACCAGTCCTCAACTGACCCGAAGTCAGTGTCATAGTGGGTACAACTCCTACCACTGGTCCTAGACCAGTATCATCATCCACTGGCTCAAAGTCAGTCTCAGAGTGTGTACCACTGGTCTCAGACCAATCCTTAACCGACCCGAAGTTAGTGTCATAGTGGGTACAACTCCTACCACTGGTCCCAAACCAGTGTCATTGATCGCAGATCAATGAAGGTCATCCTAGCATAGGGAGTATGGTAGATATAACGATGCGTCCATCAGTACTACTATGGTCCCTATCCTCATTTCCTTGCTTATTGATCAGATGAAAGGTACTTCCCATGAGTCCCAGACTTCATGGGTAGGATGCCTCGATAGGAGAACTAATCATCCTGCTACACAATCGTCATGGAGAACACATCATCCAGACCTCATAGGATAACTAATCATCCTTCTACATAATCGTCATGGAGAACACATCATCCATACCTCACAGGAGAACTAATCATCCTGCTACATAATCGTCATGGAGAGCACATCATCCAGACCTCATAGGAGAACTAATCATCCTGCTACATAATCGTCATGGAGAACACATCATCCAGACCTCAGAGGAGAACTAATAATACTGCTACATAGTTGCCACAGGGTGTTACAGAGAAAGTTTTGATTCTTTTACCCTGTGGTCATATGTCGCTCCAAGAAGTACCCTGCACTCCCCCGAAGCTACAAGAGCTCCATAAATCATACAGGACCCTCATCAGAGGGTTTCTAAATGACACCAAGTCATTCTCAGAAAGTAAAAAATTTGACCTTTTCTAGGGGCTTTCTTAGAATGTTGGCGACCTGTTTATTTGTTTCGATATGTTGGAGCCTTATAGCTCCCCGCTGCACCATAACTCGAATATAGTGGTACCTGATATCGATATGATTGGACCGATCATGAAATACGGGATTCTCTGACAAACGAATCCCACTCTAGTTGTCACATAGGATCAGGGTGGTATCCAATGTAAATCCAAACAGCACACTGAAGAGCTTTCACAACCAGACTACCTCAGAGGAGGCCATGCTAGCAGCAATATACTCTACCTCGGTGGTGTTCAGAGCCACTGACTTCTACTTCTTGCTCATCCAGGATATCGAAGCAGATTCCAAGGAGAAACAACACCCGGAAGTGCTCTTATGATCCACCACACTGCCTGCCCAATCAACATCAGTGTATCCAAGTAGTCTCACATCTCCGACAGTGTATCTTAACCCATATGTAACAGTGCCACCAAGATATCTTAACAGATTCTTGGCACCAATCCAATGTACGTGGTGAGGTTCAACCATATGTTGACTTAATGTGTTAACTGCAAATCATATATCTGGACGGTAGTTCACTAAGAACATTAATGCTCTGACGAGTTGCTGATACTCGGTAGCATTTCGTAAAATAGGTCCAACAGCACTATTGCTTAACTTCTTGAAGTCAAACTCCATCAGGGTAGTTACAGGCTTGCAGTCTACCATACCGAATCTTTCCAATATCTTCACCACTTATTTTCCTTGAGATAAGAAAATTTCCCTTGGCTTCTGGCAGACTTCAAGTCCTAGGAAATAGTGCATTAGTCCCAGGTCCTTCATTTCAAATTCAGAAGCCAATTCCCTCTTACATTTGTTAATGAGAGAGTCTGCACCTGTTACAAAGAGGTCATCCACATACAACACCAGTATGAGAGGTTTGTCATCTTCAAACTTAAAGTAGAGGTTAGGATCGGCTTCACTCCTAGTGAATCCTAGCTTCATCAAGTAGCTATCGATCCTCTCATACCATGCTCGGGGTGCTTGCTTCAGCCCATAGAGAGCCTTCTTCAACCTGCATTCATGAGATTTTCAATCATGAATCTCAAATCCTTCAGGTTGCTCCACGTAGACCTCTTCTTTGATCGAACCGTGCAAGAACATGGTCTTGACATCCATCTGATGTAGGTTCCATCCTTGTGAAGCCGTAAGGGCTATGATCGAGCAGATGGTGGTATATCTGGCAACAGGGGCAAATATCTCGTCATAGTCTATACCTTCCTTTTGGGAGAAGCCATGAGCGACAAAACGAGCCTTATATTTTTCTGTACTTCCATCTGCTGCATGCTTTATCTTGTAAAGCCATTTAGAAGTGACAACTGTCTTGTCCTGGGGTTTGGGAACTACTTCCCAGACATCATTCTTCTTAATAGACTCATATTCTTTAGTCATAGCATCCTTCCATACTTGATGCTTGACAGCATTTGAGAATGATGAAGGCTCATTTTGTATGATAGTGCTCATGATGGTAAGGTATCCTTGATACCTGTTGGGTTTCTTACTTTCACGGAAGGTTCCTCGGGGTGCAGTGTGTCCTTCAGCATCATCGAGTAGCCCCCTAAGCCAAGAGGGCCTCTTCCTAGAAGAGGAAGGCTCAGGTGGATCAATAGGATCCATGGGTTCTTCCACATCAGGCATTGTTTCATCATCCTTTTCTTTCGGTTCCTTGGTTTCAGCTTCTTGAGAGCTCCTCAAAGTCGGAAGATTGTCCACCTTGCTGAGAGCCATATCTTCGTCAAAGGTGACATCATGACTAATTATGACTTCCCTTTGACCGGCTACATAGATTCTATAGCCCTTAGTATTTTCACGTAGCCCACGAAGATTCCTTTCTTTCCATATGCACCCAATTTATTCCTTTTCTCTTTCGACACATGAAAATATACAGGGCTTTCAAAAATTCTAAAATGAGATACGTCAGGTTTCTTACCGGTGAACATTTCTTCAGGAGTCTTGGAACCCAATGCTTGATGAGGGCATCGGTTTTGTACATATACAGCGGTGTTTGCAGCTTCGGCCCATAGAAACTTCGGAAGTCTCTAATCATGGAGCATGGCACGGACAGCTTCCACAATCGTATGGTTCTTCCTTTCCGCCACACCATTTTGTTCAGGAGTATATGGTGTAGTAGTCTCCCTCTTGATGCCAGCCTCTTTACAAAAGTCATGAAATTCTTTAGATTCATATTCAGTCCCATTATCAGTCCTTAAGATCTTGATCTTCTTTTCGGTTTGATTCTCGATCAAGGCTTGAGATGTGTCAAAAGACATGACACCCATTGGACTTCCACCGATCTGATATAATGAAACAACTCGAAACCTAAGAGTGAAGGCATCTTTAACATTATTTTTCCATATACGTACCTTGCCATTGATGTAGGTCACCTTGTAGCCTTTGTCTTCCATTGCCGAGATGGACACCAGGTTCTTTTTGAGGTCAAGTACATATAATACATCCTGTAAGTTGATCGTATTACCTTGAATCAATTTAAGAGAGACATTGCCTACACCTTTCACGAGATATTTCATATTATCTTCAAGGACAATTTCTAGGTTAGTATCTTTCTTTATCAGATTATGGAGAACTTCTTTGTAACCAGCAAAGTGCCTTGAGGCACCACTATCAATGAGCCAAATTCCCCTTGAGTTTGAAGGAGCAGAGGTAGATAGAGTAGCTGGTAGATAATATTCATCCTACTTATTATCAATAGTGTTGGATTCATACATGGGATTTCTAGCCTTCTTGAATGGTTGTCCTCTTCCTTGATTTCTAACACTCCTTTTACCTTTGCTATTTGATTTTCCATTCCTTTGATTGCTATGAGATAGATTTTTATTATCGTCCCGGTGTGAGTCCCTTCTATCAGGGCACTCCCTTGCATAGTGACCTGCTTTATCACAAATGTAACATCGTCCTTTTCCTCCACCCTTAGGTCCAGCCTTTCTTTTTGATTTGGTCCCGAAATTATTTATTTTCTTAGCATGAGAAGAAAAGGTAGCAGGAGGGCCTTTAGGCATGGCCATTTCTTGCTCTTCTACCCTTGTTTCTTGTTGAATGCATCTAACCATTAATTCCTCGAAACCAGGAATTACATTATTGTTTAGAAGAGTAGTCCTGAACACGTACCATTCAGATGGTAATCCTCCAAGAGTCGTGAGTGCCATTTCCCTATCAGTAATAATCTCCCCAATAGATAGGAGATCATTCTTGATCTCGGTGATTCTTAAGAAGTATGCTTGCATACTCTCATCTTTGCCCTTCTTAATTTCCTTCAGCTTATTTCTAAGAAACAAAACTTGATTTGCATCATTAACTTTAAATAAACTCATCAGTCTATTGTAGATTTCCTTGGAGGTGTTCAGGTCGGAGATGTAGCCACCAAGCGCTTGTCGATAGAGTCCCAGATGATCTTCTTTGTTTTGACTTCATCGGTTTTCCATTTGTTCTTGGCAATAGCGGGTGCATTTGATGGAGCCTCAACAATATTGCTTCTCACATGGTCCAACACTCCTTGATCTTCTAAGTTTAGATCGAGAGACATCTTCCATCCGTTATAGTTAGCTTTCTCACAGAGCTTGTCTTCGGCAGGGAAGAGTGTTGAGGACACCATAGTTCTTTTAGGATAGCCTTGCCATTCTTCTCTTCGGTGATTGCTCTTGCTCTTGCTCGGGCTTTGTCTTCACCTCAACTCTGATACCATGTTAAGTTATGGTATGTTCTATGCTTAGAGCTGTTTACTTATCTTTCTTATTATTATCCATAGATTAGCAATCACATGTACACAAAGTAAAGTGCAGATAGAACATTAAACGATCGACAGAAAACAAGCCAAGATAAGAGACACAAGATGTGGCGGCTAGCTAGGGACAACCCCCAATTTGGGGAAACCCTTTGATCAAATCTTCTTTTATCTTCAATAATTCAGCAAAGAGAAATAGTACATAAATCTGATTTACATTAGCAGCAACAAACCCTGGATTAACCAAACTAGGGCAGACAATATCTTGCAAACCAATTATCGAATCGGCTTGATTCCTTCACCAAAAAATGCAGCCTTCTGAGGAGAGTCTGGAGCACCTACAACGCAGTTCTGAGAGGGAGACAGCTGGTCAATGCTGGTCAAACTTTGGATCTGCAGTTGCAGCCCTAAATTATGTCTTGCTTCCACATGTGTGAGAGAAGAATCTCTTTCCGTGCAATAGGAGAAGAGCCTCTTTTCTGCGTAGGAGAGAGAGAGATGTGATGAGATGAGTGAGTGCAAATGAGGAAAAGTCCTGTATTTATACACAAGTGTTGATGATTGAATAGATGCGACTGTTGGGCTTCTGAGCCTACATGAGTCGCTGGTCGGCTTGATAATTATTCGATAATCAAAATAAATTCATATCTCTATAAATACTTATCGGAATCGGATGATCTTTAGATCAATCCTACACCTCTCGACGAGAGGAATCTAATAAAAATATTATCAGCCATGAATAAGATGACCCAAATGGAGTTTGGCCCTAGTTGCCAATTTTAATAGATCCTTGTGGAGTGGGAGTTATAAACTTGCGAGACCACATAGGACCAAGTGGACCGAAAATTAGGTCAAGTAGGTGGATTTGATCACTCAAGGAGGGGCTTGACCTAATTGTGGAAGAGAAGAGGATCAATGGGAAAATTTTCTAAGAATAGAATGCAATGATCCAAATGAGCTCACTAGCCAAGGCAAACCTAGGGCAAGAGATGATTCTTGGGCTAGGGCTTTCAATAACTCAAGATCCCACTGTCGGAATTTCGTGAAAATTGGAGAGCCTCTAGAGAAAACTATAGCGCAGTAGGGGACAAGAGATAAAACTCTTTTGATGGCTAGAACATGAGATAATTGATGCCCTAGGTAACATTTGGAGGCTAAGGCTAGAAAGAGAAGCATAGGTGAGAGAAATAAGCTTTAAAAGTGACTACCTATAGAGGATTAGTGCCTTGTCCTTTGGGAGAGATGCAGTCAAGGAGATTTTAATGTTCAAAGACAATTCACCCTTTCAAGGATGCCTTCAAGCAACTTTGCATGACAATAGGGCATGAGGGCACCTACTTCAAGGACTATATACTTTGATTTGCAATAATTGATGACTTACCAAGATGCATTTAACAAAAATTATCTCTAGGAACATTCACCAATTCGTACATGGCCCATGACATGATGCAACGCTATAAAAGATCAAAATTTCTACCAATTCATATAAGAAAGCAGTAAATTTCAGGCTTGTATAGCGAAAATCCTAGCAACATTTATGTGACAAAGTAAATAACAAGAATAAGCATGAAAATAACACTTACATATACAAAAGTGTATATCCAATCATTAGATTATGCCAATAATGAAGCTCCAAGACAAGAGAGGGAGAGATCCAAACATCAAAATTCATCCATATCATCCAAACTTGTCCTCCAAAAGGGATTGCAAAAATCTCACAAGAGCTAATATCCCAATCCAAGTGATGATGAGAGAATGAATGACCTCTCATCTATTTATACAATCTCTAATGAATTCGAATGGCCTAATTTGGACTAATCATGCCCCTAAAATAAAATAATGTTCATAATAACAATACTTTTGGTGACAAGTCCACCAAATAGCTCAATAACATAAAGATAATCCTCTCAAGAGGGCATAATGATCAACATAATGAGTCGTTGGGCCATTGAGAAGACCAAATGAAGTCCAAGGTGTGCCATGATGAGTGAATGGACTCCAAACATAGCGGACAAGGGGTTGGCCCCTTGTTTTCCAAGCAAGAACCTCCGGTGCTCCTAAGTCGGTGTGGGCACACAAGGAAATCCTCATGCGTCTCCAAGCGGATCGAAAATGCCTATAGACGATCTGTAAGGGCTGAGTTGACGACATAAGCCCTCGCTCTGTAGTGAGAGATATCCTCTGGACCCTAAAATGTCTGCCTAATGCCGACTGGGCATAGTGAACCAGGTGCATTATCCTCATCCGAAAAGGTGGAACACGAGCAATCAATGATCGGTGTTGGGGATCCATGAATTAAGCTTTGCTATGGCGGAGGCCCATGGCTCTCAGCGCTTACCCTACAAGTGCCCATGTGGCCCACCCTCTGGAGGGCTAAGACCCTGCATAGGGAGACCAAGCCCCAAATGAAAGCCCACTTGTAGTTCTGCATAAGATCCAATGCATCCCCTTGCCCTCCAATACAATAAATCAATATAATAATCAAGTAAAAGAGTTTATAAATCATTGAATCAATGAGGCACTTCATGGTTGCATGCCCTTCCATAGTGGGCTCTTGCATGTAAAAGTGTCTCTGAGCTCAATAAGGGGGTTAGCCAAGGAACCTATTAGGTGGTTTCAGCCTTTAAATGGGGTGACATGTCTATGGTACATCCATCAAGTGGAAGGTGGCAGGTGGCGTAATAATGGAATGAAGTGGGGGTCAAGGGAATGACCCAGGACACATGTGATGGGACAAAAGGTAGCTATAATGAAGGAAGCCCACACTTGGGTATATGAGTGTAGGAGGGAGAAATCGTGGTACATAAGTTACCCCAACCTTTGTTTTTTCAGCCTTTTTCATATGCCTTTTGCCTTTTAGTGACTTTTCTTCGTAATTTCTCAGGGCTCTAGGGGATGAGAGCATGATACGTGGTATATAGTTGTAGGTACCCCCTTTTAAGGTGGGGCATTTCATTTCCCACCAGGGGTTGGGACAATCATGGGTTCCTTAATGCGGAGGGGGCTCATCTAGGACCCATAGGAACCAAGGTGATGGCGATATATGAGGGGTAGAGCTTATGTTTGGCTTTTGCCCATGTGCTAAATTTGTATGTCCCGACAATCTTTTGCATCTTGTGTTATATTTTCTTGTTGAAAGTGGCCAAATTATGTTTTTTGATTTATTTTTAGCTGCATCAACCTTCGGGGCATCATTGTTGACCCGAACCAAGTTGTGGGCAAGGGGAAGGGGAGGCTAACCCTATGTGGACCCAGTAGGCACATGTGGACCCAAATCGGAAAAACAATGAATGGGTTTAAAATGAGTGGAAAAGGGCGATGTATATGGTGTCGGGAATCGGGACCACACAACCAAAATCGAGATTTCTCATGTAGTGCCAACCCTAAAGCTAGTGGTCGGTAAAGGAGATTGCACGGGACTAGTAATCAAGGCTAAACACAAAATTGGGCAAAGAGACAAGAGCACAGACCTAGCCCACATTATTTGTTGAATACCCCCACCAATCCATGCCCAAAAGTGTCCATGAAAAGTAAACAAAATTACTCAACCAAACCAGTGAAAAGTTATACCTTTGGGGTTGGGAGGCCCAACTTCAAACATGCATTCATAACAAATGGGCAAGGGACCACATGGCTAGCTCAGGTGGCAGAGAAAATGGCACATCGAGCTATCTGGGGGCTACAAGGGGCTGCTGGTTGCCAACTAAGGACCATATAGGAGATTTTTTTTCTCTTATATACCCTACCCACAAGTGGTGGGTAACATCTAGCTCCAACTGAGACATGAGCTGTAGTATACCTAGGGGGAATAGTATGGGGTACAGAGGGAGGTACCCAAGGGAATAATGCAATAATGGGATAGGCCATAGTTAATAAATAAAGTGGTTAACTCGCATCATGTAAGGGACCACAAGTAGTTAGCAATAATGTAATAAGGCCATTGTATTAGATATATGGTCTTGAGAGAACCATGGTAATGACCCATGGTATTGTATATATGAGGCCTCTATAGAGGCTAGAGACTCCCCCATGGAGAGATGTGAAGGATTATTGTATTGACAAGCATATGGCTTGGGGAGTGTTCTCCTTCCTTAAGGAGTAATTATATGGTGTTACCCTACCTCAAGGGTTTGATCAATAAAGAAGCATGTCTATATTTTGTGTTTTTAATTCTCTTGAGATTATTTACGGTTATTGGGTATATTTGCATCAATTCATATATTTGTAGGTCATATCTATTACAAGTGGTATCAGATCTATTACAAGAATCTCTTTATGTATCTAATCACAAGAACCTGGAAGTCAAAGGTTTCAGGTGGCATTCTTTGATGGAAAGGTACGTGTTTGAAAATGGAATTTTCAAAGATGCTTTTGAGTTCAGGGTTGGCAATTTGTATCAAGTTGCAGGATGGTCCATTGGGGACCATGTCAGTTGACACATCTCATCTATAGCACCAGAGGTCTACTTATGGGGCCCTACCTGATGTGAGTCAGATGGTGACAGGGATGCCTGAATTCAAGAAGAGCATGAAGGTACATGTTTGAGATGTACCGAAGGAAAATCTTACAAGGGGACTATTCCCCTCATGTAGCAGGTCCATAGGTTTGGAACATCCCGAGGGGATTGAGATTCATGATCTGGAATCTCATGTATGCAGGTGGAAGAAAGCCCTCTATGGCTTGAAGCAAACACCCCGAGCCTAATATGAGAGTATTGATAACTGTCTGATGAAGCTCAGATTCACTAGGAGTGAAGGCAATCCAAACCATTGCTTGAAGGTTGTGGATGATAGACCTCTCATACCAACACCTTCTGAGGACGACCTCTTTCTAATAGGTGTTGACCCTCTTAGTGACAAAAGTAAGAGGGAGCTGGATTCTGGATTTAGAATGATGAACTGCAAGCCTGTGACTACCTTGATGGATCTTAACTTTCAGAAGTTATGTGGTAGGGATGCTAGACCTGTTTTAGAAAATGAAAGAAAGCCCTCTATGGCTTGAAGCAAACACCCCGAGCCTAATATGGGAGGACTAATAACTGTCTAATGAAGTTGAGATTCACTAGGAGTGAAGGCGATCCAAACCATTGCTTGAAGGTTGTGGATGATAGACCTCTCATACCAACACCTACTGAGGACGACCTCTTTCTAACAGGTGCTGACCCTCTCAGTTACAAAAGTAAGAGGGAGCTGGATTCTGGATTTAGAATGATGAACTGCAAGCCTGTGACTACCTCGATGGATCTTAACTTTCAGAAGTTATGTGGTAGGGATGCCGGTCCTGTTTTAGGAAATGCCTCTGAGTTTCACAAATTCATACTAGCATTGATGTTCTTGGTGAACTCCCATCCGGATATATGTTTTGCAGTTAGCATGTTGGACTCATATTTGGTTGAGCCTCACTGGATTGATGCCAAGAATCACTTGAGATATCTTCAGGGCACAATCTCTCATGAATTGAGATACATTGCCGGAAATGTGAAGTTGCATGATTATTCTGATGATGATTAGGCAGACAGTGTGAAGGATCGCAAGAACACTTCTGGGTGCTGACTCTCTTTGGGTTCTGCTCGATATCCTGGATGAGCAAGAAGCAGAAAACAGTTGCTTTGAGCATCGCTGAGACCGAATACATAGCTATGAGTATGATCTCGTGTGAAGCTGCCTGGTTGTGGAAGCTCTTCAATGAACTATTTGTGCACATGATGGATACCACCGTGATCTTCTGTGTCAACTAGGGGGATTCGATTGTTGAGGAATCCCGTATTCTATGATTGCTCCAGCATATAGACATCAGATACTACCTTATCTAAGATATGGTACATCGATGAGCGAGAAGGCTCCATCACATTGAGACTGATGTACAGATCGCAGACATTCTGTCGAAGCCTTGGGGAAAGGTCAAATTTGTGACTTTCCCGAACAACTTGGAGTCATTGAGAGACCCTCTTATGAGGGTCCTGCATGATTCATGCATTGAGCTCTGGGAGCTCCGGGGAGCTTGGGGTACTTCTTGGAGCAACAAGCGACCATAGGGCGACTCACCCTCCCTTAATGGTGCGTTGTGTACAGGGTGAATGGTTCAGCCTGTTGACCCTGCCGCCTACACCTACCTATAAGTCAGTGAGAAAAGCCTTCAACCCCAGAAGGTGTGGTTGGTGGCAGGGAACTCAGAGAAGGGGCTATCACACTAATCCCGACTCTCTTCGTTTGAGCTATCTCCTAGGTTAGCTAAGTGGGGTTGGTTCCTAATGAAAAGTTAAGTTAAAAGATGTGAGTTTCTAGGAGAGTGTTATAGTGAAAATGGATTACTTTTAAGGATTTATGAGTAAATATGGAGTGAGCAACTTGAAATAACAATGCCAATCATTAATCTGATTAAAAACCATAAAACCAGTGCCTTATAAGGAATTTGCTCAACAATTTAAGGATATATTTGCTCAAAGTAAAATGCAATGCTCTCAAAAGAGAACAAAGTCACCCTGAAATGTAAATACGAATTGTTAGCACAAGATATGTAAGATACAAAATGCTTTTGAGATAATCAACTTGTTAAAATTGGCAACTAGGGCCAAACTCCATGTGGGCTATCTCATTTATGTCAGCTGATATTTTTATTGGATCCCTCTCATCGAGAGGTGTAGGATTGATCTAAAGATCATCCGATTCCACTAAGTATTCACGGAGTTATGAATTTATTTGTGTTATAAGACAACTTGTCAAGTAGGCCAACAACTTGTGTAGGCTCAGAAGTCCAATAGTCATGTCTATTCATCATCTATGTTTTAGTATAAATAAGTGAGGACTTGAAGTCATTTGAGACACACATTCTTCATCTGATCTCCTCCTCTCCACATCTTGGTTTTTTGGTGAAGGAGAGACACAAAAGAATACGCTGGGCTAAGTGTATGATGCCCTAGCCGCAGTTCAGATATGCCCTAGCCACAGTTCAGATGTATCCTAGCCGCAGTCAAGGGAAGTCTCCTATCCGCTGTCTAAAGGAGCTCCAATACATAGTCAACGTGATGCCCTAATCTGCTGTCACGTGATGCCCTAATCTGCTGTCAAGTGATGCCCTAATACGCTGTCCCAGAAGCCCTTATACACAGTCAAAGATGGAGGCCCTAATCCTTATACACAGTCAAAGATGGAGGCTTTAATACACTGTCCAAGAGGCCCTTATACGCTGTCAAGGAGGAGCCTTTATACACTGCCTGTAGAAGCCTAAACACAGTCCTATCATGCAGTCAATAGAGGCCTATTCATGCAGCAAAGGAGACCTGTTCACGTAGTCAAAGGAGACTTGTTCATGCAGGCAGACCAGATCTTGTATGGCATGATAAAGTCCACGCATCTCTGTAGTCTTAGCATGATAAATGAGGACACAACATATAGATGCAAGGACCTCAGATAGAGGTATATTCTCGGCATACCTGTAGGTGCTAGATCTCGGTTGATATAGCAGAGAGGATCTTGGATGAGGTGGCATGAAGTCTGGACAATCTCGGCATATCAAGGAGCAGTCTTGACATTAAGATCTCGATGGCACTCTTGTAGCAGACTAGTCATTGGAAAACAATGATAGATCTACTCTCTCAGCTAGATGAAGATATTATACGCTGTCTCTTCCATATATATATTACAGTCTTGCCATGCCTGATAATGAAACAAGGGTCCAATGAAGAGATCCTTGGCATACATATAGAGGGAGACTATATCATCTCAGATCATGATCATACATAGATGTGATCTAATAGTCTTGGAGGAACTCAGTGCAGCAAGTGATCCTAGTGATACTACGGTAAAGTCCACTATGTCGTAGCAGTGTTGAAGATCTATGTTGCTGCAGTAATGAAGATCATAGTATTGTAGCAGTGATAAAAATGCAGCATGATGAGCATGTTAGTAAGGAGCAGCATGATGATGGGGGCAGCAAAGTGATGTTATATGATGGGAACAACATAGTGATGGGAGCCACTCAGTGACCAGGTGTAGCACAATGACAGGTGCAACATGAATATGAGCTGCAACACTATGAAAGGTGAAGAAGTCACCTTGAAGAATCAGTTGAAGCAATATGTCTTCAACTGATCTCATGCAGATATCAAAAGTCAAAGTGTTGACTTCTATTGTAAATGTACTATCTCTCTCTCTCTTTCTCTGCTGAAGTTTGAAGAACATAAAAGAAGAATTGATCAAGGGTTTCCCCACATTGGTGTTTATCCCTAGCTAGCGCCACATCTTGTGTCCTCTTGTCTTGGCTTGTCTTCTGTGATTTATATTTATGTTCTATCTGTAGTTTACTTTAATGCTGATGTGATTGCTAACTGTGAAAATTTAAATAAATTTCTGTGAGGGACACTAATATGTAGATCACGGAGACAGTAATACGCAGTTCATGAAGATTCTTATGCACAGGTCATGGAGATCCTTATATGTAGATCATTGAGACACTAATATGAAGTTCATAGAAACACTTATGTACAAATCATGGAAACACAGTTATACAATGTTCATGGTTACATGTTGTTCATGGTGATATTTATACAATCAACGTGATGCCCTAATTATACACAGGGCAGAGATCCTTACATGCAGTTAGACTCTATTCAGACGCAACATCATCTATGTATTGGGTCAATGTATGTAGCCGCTGTCAATGCACGTAGTCATAGTCATGGTGATAAAGCCGCAGTTGGACCGCAGTCATGATGATGGAGTCACGATCAAGAGAATGAAGTAGCAATCAAGGTAGTGGAGCCGCAACCAAGGTTGTTGGAGCCACAGTCATAAATGAATCTGCATTCTTATGTGGGATATATCTAGGGTTCGGCTGCATCTAAGGAGCAGCAGAACCTAGATCAACAATGTAGTTTCAGTAGCTCTCAGATTTAATTATGATGCTAACTTGACGTGCTACAAGGGACAGGGACAAGGATCACAGTCTTGATCCCGATATCTCCATAATCACAGTAATGAATAACAGTGATAGATTGGTGGCATACCTATATCAGCAATGAATAACAAAGGAGGAATAGTCTCAGATCATGATGATGAAAGATGCAACATCATAGGCATGTTAGTAAAAGGCAGCACGATGATGAATGAGACAGCATGATGCAGCTTGATGGTGCTACATGGTAAGGTGCAGCAAATGGACAAGATGCAACACTAAGATAGGTGAAGGAGTCACCTTAGAGAATCAGTTGAAGCAATATGTCTTCAACTGATCTCCTGCGATATCAAAAGTCAAGTATGGACTTTTATTGTAAATGTACTATCTCTCTCACTTTCTCTACTGAACTATGAAGAACATAAAAGAAGAATTGATCAAGGGTTTCCCCACATTGTGGGGTTTGTCCCTAGCTAGTGCCACATTTTGTGTCCTCTTGCCTTGGCTTGTCTTCTGCTTTATGTTCTATTTGTAGTTTACTTTAATGTTGATGTGATTGCTAACTGAGAAAATTGAAATAAATTGCTCTAGCATAGAACATACCTAAAATTAACATGGTATCAGAGTTGAGGTGAAGACAATGCCCAAGCAAGAGTGAAAGAGCAATCGCCGAAAACAGTTGGGACAGGACAAAAGGATCAATGGGTTCCTCATCTCTCTTCTAAATTCACCAAGAGTGAAGTCGAAGCAGAGCGTATTATCAGAATGGCGTAGCAGAAGTTTCTGATAGCCTACCTTAAGATCACTTCATTGGGAAGTCTGGATCTAAATGTGGAAGGAAAGGTAGATTCCTTGGTTGTAATAAGTTCGACCATTATGCAAAGGAGTGTCTGAGGTAAGGACACATCACTTGATGATGATAACAATCATTCCAGGGACATCTTCAATGATTAGAGGAATGACAAGTAATGCAGGTCATCAAGGAAACGATCGACTCTTCAAAGAAAGTAAGGAACCCCAGAATCTCTTTTATGTACCTGATCACAAGAAGAACCTGGTGTCCATTTCAGCAATGGAAGTCAAAGGTTTCAGGATGGCACTCATCGATGGAAAGGTCTGCAAGTTTGGAACAACCCGAGGGGTTTGAGATTCATGATCTGGAATCTCATGTATACAGGTGGAAGACAACCCTCTATGGCTTAAAGCAAAATACCCTGGGCATAGTATGAGAGGATTGATAGCTGTCAGATGGAGCTGAGATTCACTAGGAGTGAAACCGATCCATACCATTACCCGAAGGTTGTGGATAATAGACCTCTCATACCGACACCTTATGAGGACGATCTATTTCTGATAGGTGTAGACCCTCTCATTTGCAAAAGTAAGAGGGAGTTGGATTCCGGATGTAGAATGATAAGTTGCAAGCCTGTGACTACCTCGAGGATCTTAACTTTCAAAAGTTATATGGTAGTGATGTTGGACCAGATTTGGGAAATGCCTCTAAGTTTCATAAACTCATTCACGTTGATGTTCTTGGTGAACTTTCGTCCAGACATATGTTTTGCAGTTAGCATGGTGAGCTCATATTTGGTTGAGCCTCACTGGATTGCTGCTAAGAATATTTTGAGATATCTTTGGGGCACAATCTCTCATGGATTGAGATACACTGCCGGAAATATGAAACTGCATGATTATTCGAATGCTGACTGGGCAGGCAGTGTGGAGGAACAATAGATCACTTCGCAATGCTGGTTCTCTTTGGATTCTGCTTCGATATCATGGATGAGCAGGAAGTAGAAGTCGGTTGTTATGAGCATCGCCGAGACCGGATACATAACTACGAGTATGATCTCGTATGAAGTTGCTTGGTTGTGGAAGCTCTTCAGTGAGTTGTTTGTACACATGATGAATACCACTATGATTCTCTGTGACAACCAGAGGTAGGATTCGATTATTGAGGAATCCCGTATTTGATGCTTGCTCTAGCAGATAGACATCAGATACTACCTTATCTGGGATATGGTAAGTCAATGAGCAAGGAAGCTCCATTGCTGTGAGATGATGTACAGGTCGCTACACTTTGTCAAAGCCCCGAGGGAAAGATCAAATCTGTGATTTTCCCGAACGACTTGGAGTTGTCCACAAACCCTTGTAAAAGGGCCCTCCATGTTGCATACATCGAGCTCTGGGAGCTCTGGGGGCTTGGGGTACTTACTGGAGCAACATATGACCACAAGGTGACTCATCATCCCCTGTTGGTGCACTTTGTACAGGGAAAAAGGTTCAACCTTCCCCTGTGACACCCCGTGGTGACTATGGAATAGGATGATTAGTTCTCTTGTGGACCAGGATGATTCGTTCTCCGTGGCGACTATGGAACAGGATGATTAGTTCTCCTGTGGACTAGTGTGATTCGTTCTCCATGGCGACTATGGAACAAGATGATTAGTTCTCGTGTGGGCCTGGATGATGTGTTCTCCATGGCGATTGTGGAACAGGATGATTTGTTCTCCTATAGGCCAGGATGATTAGTTCTCCGCGGCATCCACTGGACAGGATGATTCGCTCTCTTGTGTACAGGATGATTAGTTCTCTTGTCGAGGCATCCTACCCATGTAGTTTGGGACTCATGGGAAGTACCTCTCATCTGATCAATGAGTAGGGAAATGAGGATAAGGACCATAGTAGTACTGATGGACGCATCGTTGTATCTACCGTACTCCCTATGTTAGGATGACCTTCATTGATTTGGGATAAGTGATACTAGTTTGGGACCAGTGAGAGTGGTACCCACTATGACACTGACTTAAGATCAGTAGAGGACTGGTCTGGGACTAGTGGTACACACTCTAAGACTGACTTCGGGTCAATGGAGAATGGTATGAGACATTCTCGTTCAATTCTTCTTCTTCATGGTTAAGTAGAGCTGAGCAGAGCTAGTAGAACTGAGCAGAGCTAGCAGAGCTGAGCTGAGTTGAGCTAGCAGAGTTGAGTAGAGCAGAGCAGAACTGAGCAGAGCTGGGCAAGGCAGAGTAGAGCAGTGCAGGGCACTGATGGCAGACATAGCACAGTCAGACATATGGATCAGCGGATGGAGTTCTCCTTAGTGAGAGGGAGTCTTAAAATTGGCAACTAGGGCCAAAATCCATGTGGGTCATCTCATTTATGGCAGCTGATATTTTTATTGGATCCCTCTCATCGAGAGGTGTAAGATTGATCTAAAGATCATCCGATTCCAATAAGTATTCATGGAGTTATGAATTTATTTGTGTTATAAGACAAATTGTCAAGTCGACCAACAACTTGTGTAGGCTCAGAAGCCCAATAGTCATGTCTATTCATCATCTATGTTTTAGTATAAATAGGTGAGAACTTGAACTCATTTGAGACACACATTCTTCATGTGATCTCCTCCTCTCCACGTCTTGGGTTTTTGGTGAAGGAGAGACACAAAAGAATACGTTGGGCTATGTGTATGATGCCCTAGCCACAGTTCAGATATGCCCTAGCTGCAGTTCAGATGTACCCTAGCCGCAGTCAAGGGAAGGCTCCTATACCCAGTCAATGTGATGCCCTAATCTGTTGTCAAGTGATACCCTAATATGCTGTCCTAGAAGCCCTTATACGCAGTCAAAGATGGAGGCCCTAATCCTTATACACAATCAAAGATGGAGGCTCTAATACGCTGTCCAAGAGGCCCTTATACGTTGTCAAGGAGGAGTCTTTATACGCTGCCTGTAGAAGCCTAAACGCAGTCCTATGACGCAGTCAATAGAGACCTGTTCATGCAGCGAAGGAGACCTATTCATGCAGTCAAAGGAGATCTGTTCATGCAGGCAGACCAGATCTCGTATGGCATGATAAAGCCCACGCATCTTTGTAGTCTCAGCATGATAAATGAGGACACAACATATAGATGCAAGGATCTCGGATAGAGTTATATTCTCGACATACCTGTAGGCGCTAGATCTCGGTTGATATAGCAGAGAGGATCTTGGATGAGGTGGCATGAAGTTTGGACAATCTCAGCATAACAAGGAGTAGTCTTGACATCAAGATCTCGATGGCACTCCTGTAGCAGACTAGTCATTGGAAAACAATGATAGATCTACTCTCTCAGCTCGATGAAGATAATGTTATATGTTGTCTCTTCCATATATATATTACAGTCTTGCCATGACCTGATAATGAAACAAGGGTCTGATGAAGAGATCCTCGGCATACATATAGAAGGAGACTATATCATCTCAGATCATGATCATACACAGATGTGATCTCATAGTCTCGAAGGAACTTAGTGCAACAAGTGATCCTAGTGATACTACAGTAAAGACCTCTATGTTGTGGCAGTGATGAAGATCTATGTTGCTACAGTAATGAAGATCATGGTATTGTAGCAACGATAAAAATGCAACATGATGGGCATGTTAGTAAGGAGAAACATGATGATGGGGGCAACAAAGTGATGTTGTATGATGGGAACAACATAGTGATGGGAGCAACTCAGTGACTAGGTGTAGCACAATGATGGGTGCAACATGAATACGAGCTGCAACACTATGAAAGGTGAAGCAGTCACCTTGAAGAATTAGTTGAAGCAATATGTCTTCAACTGATCTCATGCAGATATCAAAAGTGAAAGTGTTGACTTCTATTGTAAATGTACTATCTCTCCCTCTCTTTCTTTGCTGAACTTTGAAGAACATAAAAGAAGAATTGATTAAGGGTTTCCCCACATTGGAGTTTGTCCCTGGCTAGCGCCACATCTTGTGTCCTCTTGTCTTGGCTTGTCTTCTACGATTTATGTTTATGTTCTATCTGCAGTTTACTTTAATGCTAATGTGATTGCTAATCTGGAAAAGATATAGTGCTCACTGAGTAAATTGAAATAAATTGCTCTAGCATAGAACATACTTAAAATTAACACAACTTTATAAATCAAAATATCTGAAACATATCTTGCCAAAACCCAAAAATTAGTAATTAACTTGGAAATGTAAAAGAAAGGAAGTGCTAAACTAAGACATCAATATGTAATTAGACTTTAAACATGAAAAGAAAATACTTGTTTGAAATGATTATAATACTTGCTTTTGGAATAGACTTTTCATATGAAAACTCAAACCATCAAAAGACAAGTAAAGTAAATGTAACATAAAGTGATCTTGGTTAATTTTATTAATTAGCTCTACAACAAGATTACAATTTAACTCTTCAATCCTCAGACCTCACCCTCGCGCAATGATATGGATCTCATAGTGAGGAGTCAATAGAGGAGTAGAGGATCTCTAAGATGTCTACTTCAACCAATTCATGTTGGAGGTAAAATTTTAATGAGGCTTGGGCCTTCTTACACTAAAATCCCTAGATGAAATGCAAACTGTGTTAATTCCCCAAATTAAAATAATGATACATGCAAATGCTTCAAAGAGATTGATTTGCAATGCTTGAAAATGAAATAGTGTTCAACGTAAGTTGCAATTATAACTTCAATTGGAGGAATAAAATTAGCTTACAAGTGTTGCATGTGTTTCATCAATGAATTAAAATGATACAAGTAATTTGCTTAAAAGTAAAATTTGTCTCAAATAGACAATGACAATAAATTGCTCGAATATTCAAGATAACAATGTAGCATAAAATTGAGGCATGTATTCAAGTGCTCATGAAACAATTTACCAAAGTAAATGGAAATGAATCAAAGTTTGTTAAGAATATAAAATGCTTGCATGTAAAGGATGAATTGCCCAAAGTAAAGTGTATGTTTGTAGCTCCAAGCAACAATGGAAATGCAAAGCTCAAATGAAATTGTAACAAACTTTAACTTAATGAAATGTGATAGTGAGGTTGTGTTAATTCCCAATTAAAGCATCCACGTGAATGAAGTATGAAAGCTTAAACCATGGAAATGTCAATCCACACAAGAGAAGCCTCCCTCTAAAAGGGGAGATAGGATACCGTGGGAGAAATCCCAAGCTCCCACAAGCAAGTTAGATATTTTATTAATATTACAATGAGAAGAGGGCCCTTCAAAGTTCTCAACTATACTTCAAGGAGAGTCCTCACAATAATTGCTTGAAACTTGGACACTAGACCTCTTTTCTTGAGAAAGTAGTGACAAGATCTCACAAAACTTATGCAAGGGAAAGAAGGTGTGAGTTTCGCCCACGGCTTAGAGAGGAAAATGGGCAACCCTCTAGTGAACTCGACTTGGCCAAAATAAGCCTCAAAAGGGCTCATGACATCCTTGGAAATCGAACCCCCAACACTTGCCAAAGGTCCTGCAAACACTTGTTAGATATTGCAAGAAGTTGCTCTTCAAAATCTGCCACACAAGAGTTAGCAAACAATCCAAACAATCCCTGCAAAATAAGTTAAGTATTAATGGAAAAATTAGCAAGATAAAATGTATATGTACAATTATAATTTACAAAAGGGTAAGCTAAAGAGTGAGAGTAAACTCTCATTTTTGCTTAGCCATCTTCAAGCTTTTAGATAGCAAATGAAAGAAATGAAGTGCAATGTTTTTTTTAAAAGAGATTTAAATTTAGAAGTTCTCGGCTTGCGTACAAGCTATGTGCTAAAATCCTTGCAAAACCACTTTGTAAGATAAGACTATGAACGTTCAACGAACAAATGAGAGCTCCTTTAAGAATGTATCAAGAGTGGGTTGGTTTCTCCAAAGACTTCCCCTCATGCTTGATTCTGTAATCCCAACAAGATTGTTCCCTTTACAAAACTTCAATCAAGAATTAGTTCCATATAGATTTATCAATAAACAATGATAAGAAACTCTAGAGATTTATTTAAAACCAACTAGAGCATTTTATACCTAGAGCATACTTCTAAATCAGATGTTAATGCAAGATAACTCTACATTAACAAATCTACAAGAGCATATGGAAGCAAATTAGATCAAAGCAGTAGTAAAAGAAATTATATCAATGCTCAACAATTCGTCCCACTCGAAAAGGAGGAACACCTCATGAATGAAACCCCAAAATCTTTATTGATATTTCTGAAAGTGTACAAGGCAGTGGCACTTCTGCAAGCACAATAACTAGTAACAATCTTGGTCAATGTGAGAGCCTGTGGCTCTATTATATAGAGAATTGGGAGCAAATTCCAATGAAGAATGACAATGACAAATGACATTGGATCCAATCCCAATGTAGAAGTGATTAAACAAGTGGCATGAGGTGACAATCCCAAAGAGAAATTCGAATTTGTTGAATGGAGCTCTAATGGCAAGTGTAAAAATCGAATTCCGGCAAGTGGACATCATTTTCTTCTTCCCTTGTGTGCCAAAGTCGAATTTTATGGTGGAATGACAAGTGTATATGGGTGGTAACCCATGTGGGGACAATTTCCCACAAAAATCTCCGCCAAATATTCTCCCAAATCCTCCCAAATGTGCATTAACTTCACAAATTCGAATTTGCAAGTAGCATTTTCATTTAATGGCAGAAATTCAATTTTATTTGAGCACATGTCCTTTCCTTGATTTTAGGAGTCCACATCACCTTGGGACTTCACTTTAACTCCCCCATAATTTTTCACTTCATTTCCACAACATTTAACATGTGTGGATATTTATTTTTCTCCATTTATTTAATTTCTGGCTTAATTAATTGCCAGATTTCTCACTAAACTTAGGAAACGTGGGTTTTGAGGGTCCGAAACACAATATTAACCCTTCAAAGTATGTTATAGTAGAAAGTTGAGGGTGAGAGGTGTAATTTTGATTACTCATACTCCATACAACTTCTATAAACTACACTTATTACAATTTAAATACAATTTTATTTGCAATTTTTGACCTGCAGGAAATCTAAAAAAATAAAAATGACTACCTAGACCTAACCAAATTCTATGAATTTTTTGTGTGATCTAGTATGGTAATATACATCGACTCTAGACACTAAGATGTGCAGGGGCTCAACCTTCAAACTGTCACCCCGACTTTGGGGTAAAACGTGAGTGAAAAAACCCAGAAAATTATCCACCTCTGAAAAAGAAGGGATAATTAACCAGATAAAAAAAACACTTCAAGGTGTACTCGTTTGCTGATCAAGTCCCAACATCCTAGCCCTGTTATAGACTCAAAACTCATCATTACTAGTATCACTTATTACAATTCCCTATAGGGTGTGGAATCTGGGTACAAGAAAGATGATGAGAAGATAGAAGTAGAGTTAAAAAACTTTGTTGATTGACGATATTTGATGGTACAAGTGTCCTCTAGATCATCCTTAGGCATGGAGTCTTCATATAATTATCAGGTCCCACTCTAGTGGTCAACACAACCTTCCCCTGTGATACCCTGTGGTGACTTATGGGACTCATGGGAAGTACCTCTTATGTGGCCAATGAGTAGAGAAATGGGGTTAGGTACCATAGTAGTACTATCGATGGACGCATCGTTATATCTACCGTACTCCCTATGCTAGGATGACCTCCATTGATTTGGGATCAATGAAACTGTCTGGGATCAGTATGAGTGATTTGAGACACTCTCTTTTGATATTGATCTGGGATCAATTGGAATTGACTTCGGGTCAGTAGGAGTGATATGACTCACTCTCTTGGAACTGATCTGGGATCAGTAAGAGTGATATGACTCACTCTTCTGGAATTGATCTGGGATCAGTAAGAGTGGTATGAGACAGTCTCTTTATATGGAACTGACTTCGGGTCAGGAGAGAATGGAATGAGACATTCTCGATCAATTCTTTTTCTTCATGGTTCAGCAGAGCAGAGCAGTGCAGGGCATTGATGGCAGAGGTAGTACAGTCTGGCAGATGGATCAGCGGATGGAGTTCTCCCTAGTTGAGAGGGAGTGTTAAAATTGGCAACTAGGCCAAACTCCATGTGGGTCATCTTATTTATGGCAGCTGATATTTTTCTTTGACTCCTCTCATTGAGAGGTGTAGGATTGATCTAAAGATCATTCGATTCTGAGACAAATCGAATTTTCCTACCACTTGCAACTATGCTACCTACTAGAATCGCTCTCCGGACAAATCGAATTTTCCTGCCACCTGCAACTGGAGAATTGAATCTTGTCTAGCCCTGAAAAATTTCGTCCTGCTGCTCCCTCTAAACAACGAAATTTTCCTCCTTTGTCTCTGAGCCTCTTGTCTGTCAAATATGCTTTGATACCATGTGAAAATTCTTTGAAATGCAACAATTGGAATTAATTGTCCTGAATAATTAACAACTTATTGATTTTCTGATTAATATCAAATTAATCATATTGCAATTTCTTAACCAAATAAAATAAATGTTGCGGAAATAAAAATGCTAGAAACTGGGAAATCCTAGCACACACACATAAAATATGACAATTATAATTTTCTCGGAAAAAACCCAATGGGGGAAAACTGGTGCAGTAGCTGTGTGTTTTATTATTATGCAACATTGAAATTCTGAGTACAATAAAATGATGCCAGACTGACGTTTTCTATCTGAGATAAATAGTGGAAAAATTTATTGAGGGAAATTACCCTCCTCTCCAAGTCAACAACTAACTCCCTTTGAAAGGCTAACTGTCCAACCCCTGCACCTAAGTTGCATGAAGCGCCAAAACATTTCGGAGTTTCCGAAACGGGTATGTTTAGGAACATCACCTCCCAGAAATGGAA
This sequence comes from Pinus taeda, assembly GCA_000404065.3. NCBI lineage: Eukaryota > Viridiplantae > Streptophyta > Pinopsida > Pinales > Pinaceae > Pinus > Pinus taeda. The sequence continues at coordinate 307,379 of APFE031101043.1, forward strand.
ACGTTGGCCGAAACGTCAGTTGAAACATTATATATGTTTATATATATAAGAAGAAATTTATAAATAAGTGAATAACACATTATCTTGCAAGGAAAAAGGGAATATGACCCATAGATGACAATTTAGAAGGAAAACCAAACCTATATTAACTTTTAGAGATGATTACATGATGGTCAAGTTTCGGCCAAGTTTCGGAGTTTCAGGTACGGGTACGTCCCAAAATGCTGGGTTCCTAAAAGTTTCCTGCAACATAGGGTCCATGCAGAGCCCTTTACGTTGCTCCTACGGTGACTTCCATGCATGTGGCTGACAAACCCTCTCGAAACAAGTCGTCCTGCTTACCACTGCTCTGGAAACGATCCTCTTAGCCTTCTAGAAGAGTGTTCAGCCTCTGGCAACTGAATCGAACTTCCCCACAGCGAAATTGAACTACTCCTTTTGAGGCACTGCGCAGCCCTTGCGTAGCCTCCTAGAGAATAAACTCGTCCTCCTCTCTTGATTCTCCGGAATTGGAATCCTCCTTTGGAATCACTGTCTCTGCCCCTTTGCGTCCCTTCTACCATGAACTCTCTTCCTTTGCTTGACCTCTGAAGCTGGATAGCTCGACCTGCCAAGGAACTCGCACTATAGGCTCTCACTTTGTGTGTTTCTACATCTACCCATTGACCTCTTCTTATAATCTTCAGTTGGGATTCCAACGACCAATATAAAACTTAATCAATCGCTGAGATCATCTACACGTTGATCTGTTTGAGTTCTTAGAGAATTCTCACATTTCTTAATTAATTACTATTAATTAACCAGTTTTCTTAAGTTGGATTTAGGAAAAATTTAAATGATGTTCAATTAATTGAATTTAGCTATCTCTAGGTGGAATTTCCAGAAACGATTTCTGGGTTTTGGAAAACTCCTATGTTTTAGCCTCTCCTCAAAGTTTCGAGACTAGAACACCATCCGATGCTACCCAAAATAACATGGCCGACATGGTCCAACATGGCTCCGTTGTGTATATATATGGTTCTTATGGCCCACAAATATATGACAGGAAGGATGTTTAAGTAATGTAGTTGCATGATATCAATGTCATTATTGTTATTTGATAACAGTATGGTATGGCGGTATTGACAATAAATCTTGTTCATAAACGAAGTTGTGAACAAGATATGTATGGGCCTTACGTAATCTGATGTGTTGGACTATGTCTCATGATATTGATAGTTTGTATCTCAACTGAACTATTGACGAAATCTAATAGAAGAAGAAGAAGGAATTCTGGTTTTCCCCCTTGTCGGGTTTTGCCTTGGTCTTCGACCAATCCTGTTGTCTCTATTTGTTCATGCTTTCCTTTTGATGTTTATTTTATTGTTCCACTGCATTGTCGATGATATTGTTCTTTGTATATAATTGCTAATGATGTAACAATGTTATGATGTCGTGGGGTGAATTTAATGTGTAAAAGATGTAATGCAATTATCTAAAGCAAAGAACAATATAGCCCTGAGAAAGGATGAACATGGTATCAGAGTTGGGTTGAAGAAAAGTCATGGATATCACACCTATGAAGACATTGTTGATGAAAGGAAGTAAAGATGGCAGAGACCTAAAAGAATGATAGGGTTTGAAGGATAGCATAAGATTAGGGTTTGGAAGAAACCTTGAAGCATGGCATGGATATGTTTAAGGCCTGAAGTCTTGAAACCCTAGCTTAATAAGTAAAAGCACTTGAGCTAGGTTGAGTATAATTCTAGATTCACTTCAGGAGACAATATGTTTGGATTCACTGTAGATAGTTGAGGCATCTCCTCCTTTGTTGATGTCTATTGATGACCTGTGGCACCTCATGATTAAGAAAGGACATAGAACAATGATTCTGCAAATGGTTGCATTTCTTTTGTAAACTCTTGGTGACAGGATCAAGAGGGAGTTGATCTCTTCCTTCAACCCTCGTTAAAGATAACAACCTTCTAGACTTATTTCTTTATGACACCGCTCTTGTTTTAAATTTATCGTTCTGATTATTATGTAGCCTTCCTGCATATTTGAGTATTATAATACTTCCAACTTCCTAATGAAGTGGTGATAAGTAGATCCTTCTTAAGGATCATCTGGATACTGACTGGTGCAAGAAAAGAGAGATAATACAGGTAGTAGTGGAAAAAACTGGTGCAGGAAAAAGGAAGTTGGAGCAGATATGCAAGATGTCAAAGCAACTATAGTATGCATGTGTTACAACTTCCAATGGTAAACAAGTACTACAAATTGCTAAAGGTATTCGAATGTTACAAGGTATGTATAGTATATTGTTTCTGTGTTTTGATTTAACTACAATGTTGGATGGCAAGATAAACCCTGAGGTATTACAAGAATATCACTCTCAGCAGTAACTTGATTCATGCATGCCAGTGCCATTCATATGTAAGTGAGTTTGATTCTTGATACATGTGATATACTAGTACATTTTATAGTAACAGTTAATATGATCTCTTTGATGTTTGGCAAGCCTCTGACTAGACAATACATGTTATGTGACCTTGATGGATATCCTGATTATTGTCTAAGATAAAGCATAGGTAGAAACATTGACTTTAATATATGGTAACTTGATATTGTTGTCAATGCTTGTAATGAGTACATTATCCCTGATGGCATTAGTGTGGTTGTAAGATTGATACTTGGGATTTACTATCTTCTTGTTGATCTTGATAAGGCTTTGATAAGTTGTAACTGCTATGGTGACTTATCAACATAGTAAATTTGACAATATGACAAAATGAATGCCCTAATGGCGTTAGACTTTGATGATTATATAATGATTTTGTATTTTATGATATTAACTTTTGATTAATGGTTGATGATAGGTTCATATGTGACAATGAAGCAGCTAATGATGACTTGTTATATATATGAAAGTCTGATATAGTTTGACTCCGTCATTTGACATTTGATATATGACAGTAATATGATAGACAAGTTGATGTCTTTGCTGATGATGATTGAAGAGGCTTCCCATTTAGAGGGAGAAACCCATGATGAGATCCCAACACCTATTATTATTTGCAATCAACGAATAAAAGACTTTTGCTTGGAGATTGAAACAAGTTTTCTGGACTTGGTCTGATTATCATTTGATGTTGTCTTTGCTAACTAGTTTTATGAGCTAACAATTCTTTGTTGACAAGACTGTTGATTTGGGGTAGCATCAGATGTGCCCTAGGCCTCAAATTTTCAAGGAGGCTTGGGCACATTTATTCCAAAGAAGCCATAAAGTGTTTTGGGAAATTCCAGGCAGAGACGATTATACTAAAATAATAAATATTTTTAATGGAGTTCCTTGTGAAAATTCCTAATCCTCAAGGAACCTCTGTTGTAGCAAATCTGAATCTACTTCACCTACTTGATTTTTAAATTACATTCATCAAATTATTCTTTTGAATACTGAAACAAATTACTTCTGTAGCCTACACTAATTAAATATTTGATCTCATGAAATAGAAAACAGAGCAAAGAACGAGATACATAGGACACACTTATTTTTGGACATAATAGTCCTCGGAAAAACCCAATGCGGGAAAATCGGTGCAACAGTTCTGAGGGTTTATTATTATGCAGGAGAAATATCTGAATACAAATCTAGGATGCTCATCTAGCAATCCTTTATAGAGAAAATATTGGCGGAAAATTTGAGTGAGTTTTACCTCACTCACTTGGCAGAATTTTGGCTGATCCGGCACAAGATTGGCTAACCTTGACTATTTCTGCGCTGACTCTGCGTAGGCTTTGCATCACCTCTTCTGCCCTCTGCCACATCTATCCCAGCTATTTCCGCAGTTCCCAATAGTTTTGGCTGTTCCCGACAGTTCTGGATTTTGTGTGACAGGGAACTTTTCTGCTTTGGGTTAACCCTTTTGGCTCTGCCTTAGGACTGTGTGGGCCCAGAATGGCCCAACATTAGCTCTTTGCGTCAGGACTGCATGAGCCCAGACTAGCCCAACATCAGCTCTCCTGGCTACTGCGCTGCCTCTCTGCAAGCTCTCTCCGCCTCTCTGTCAATATTCTCTAGAAAGTCCTCTCGGATCCTCACTGCCCCTCTACTGCTGAATGATCACTTAGCTCGAATTTCTCAGCTTCCTAGCCCCAGAAATCGAACTTTGGATCAATTCTTTGTGTGTGTGTGTGTATTTCCAAATGAACCCCAAGCCTCTATTTTATGCTTTTCTCATTGAGTCTTCAACAGACGAAATTAAGTCTCTAATCAACGGCTAAGATTAAAACATGACTTGATCCGCCTTCTAAGTCATTCTCATCCATATTTTGATTAATTCCCATTAATATTTTAATTTCCATAAGTTTAGACTTAGCAACCCCATTAAAAATATTATTTATTTTAATAAAATACAATCCGGTTGGAATTTCACCAAACGGTTTCTCGGTTCTTTAGAACTCATGTGCCTTAGCCTCTCCACCAATTTTCAAGGCTAGAGCACTTTCGATGCTACCAAAAACTAACATTCCTAAGTCTAAACTTAGGAAAATTAAAATATTAATGGGTATTAATCTAATTGTGGGTGTAACTTCTAGAAGAAGACGAAGATCAAGCCAAAATGATCTGAGCCTTTGATTAGGAGTTAATCTAGGCCATTGGTTGTCCAATAGGAAGATATAAGAAGGGGCTTGAGGGTCATTTGGAAAATACATCGAGAGAGATCAAGAGATAGAATTTATGAAGTGAGAAGTTCAAAGGAGGAAATTTCAATTGAGGAGATTTCTTGCAGTTCAGGGGCAAGGATAGTTGAGTTGGAGGATCTTCTCCGGAACCCTGAATACTCAACAGAGAGACGGAGAAGCACTAGTGGAGGCAGCGCAGACCCAAGGAGGATTGATGCTGGGCCAGGAGGGCCCACGCAGTGCTTGATGCGGAGCCATAAGGGCTTGCGCAGAGGCAGAGTTGTCTTCCAGCAAAAGTCTGAAACTTGCTAGGGAGCTGCCCGATCAGCCGGGAGGGTTGATGTCAGAGCTCCAGGAGGTAAGGAGGCCTAGCGCAGAGCTGATGCAGAGTCTCAAAGAGCTTCATGCAGGCCCACATAGTTACTGTGAAGGGGAAGCACAGTTGTAGCCGGGGGGTAGTCGGTTCAGCTGTCGGATCAATCGGATTTGCTAGGTGAAGTGAGGTAATCTTATTAAGTTTTCTGCCAGTGTCCTTTTCTCCGTAACGAAATTGCAGGAAGGGCATCCAGAGTTGTATTCAAAACCACTGCTTAATAATAATAAACCCTCAGAGTTGCTGCACTGGTTTTCTTGCATTGGGTTTTTCTGAGGAGATTTGTCCAAAAATAATGGTGTCTATTGTGTTGTATTTTCTTTCTTGCTCAGTATCTTGTTTCCTCTTATAATTTAATTAAGTGAAGGCTGCAATAATTATTTTTCGATATTTACCGTAGAACACAATAAATAAATTGTATGGATTAATAAGTAGAAGTAACATTAGTTTGCTGCAGCAGGGATTCCTGTTGTGGAATTTTCACATGGTACCAGAGTTGTAGGTGAAGCAAGAAGAGTAGAGCCGGTAGATCTAGCGCTGAGGAAAAGGAGTTCGAAAAAGTTGCAGGAGGTAGTAGTTGAAACCCCAGAGGGTTTGCGTAGTTCTAGTCGGAGGGTTGAAATTTCGAGGTAGTCTCTCTCCGAGTGAGTCGATAGAGAGAAGGGCTTCCGGTTCGATTTTTTGCCGAGGCAGAGGGAGCAACGCTGAAGCCTCAGTGTGAGGAGAGCTAGTGGGACATAGATTTTTTTGCAAGCAATTTGTTGGGCAGAAGATCATCAGAAGAAAGAGAGAAGCACGACAGAGGGAATTTCTTCCTCAAAGGATTCCTAGCCAAGGAATTCGAATTCTCTAGACTTGAGCAGTAGCAAGGGGAAACAACTTTACTAGCTCCAGCAGGGAGTGCGTAGGCTAGCCTAGCAGTAGCACAAAGGAGAGAGGAGGTCATTCGACTTTCTATTTTTGGCAAAAATGGCAATCAGTGGGTTGAGGGATCAAGACAGGTTGTACGGAGTATCCAACTACGTCATCTGGAAGGCTAGAATGTCATTGCTTCTAGATGAGCATGCCCTCAAGACATATGTCGACAGCGTGGTGGTTGTGCTTGTAGATCCAGGTCTGCTGAAGAAGTATAGATTAGAAATGGAGAAGGCCAAGAGGATGATCCTTGATGGAGTAAAGGATCATGTGGTGTGTCATGTCGCTAGCAGAGGCACTGCTAAGGAGATGTGAGATGCCTTGGCTACGTTATATCAGGGATCTTCCGAGTAGCAGAAGATGTACTTGGAGCAGAAGCTGAGATCTGCTCAGATGCAAAAAGGGGAGCGTGTGGATCCATTCCTCACGAAGTTTAAGGAGACCAATGATGAATTGTCTGTTGTGGGGCATACACCTCAGGATTTAGAGTTGGTTAGACTGGCCCTCAATTCTGTCTCAGATGGGTGGCAAGTCTTTGTCCAGAGTATCCTGGGCAGAGTAGCATTGCTGAATTGGGATGAGATGTGGGTAGCTCTAAAACAAGAGGAGCTAAGGAGAGACTTAGTCAAGGTCAAACTTGACGGAAGTAATAGCAGCAGTGAGTTGAAGCCCAAGGAGGAGGAGGATAATGCAACCCTTGTATAGAAGGGACAACAGGAGCAATGAAGACGTAAGAAGGATGTCTCGAAGATCAAGTGTTTTAGGTGTGGTGATCACTACTCAGTCCTCTTAGGAAGAAGGACAAGGATGAGAAACACAATCCGAAGGCTACGCCCGTGAAGATCAAAGATGAGGAGTTTGCCATGATAGCCGACATACCTTCAGGAGGGAGGTGGGCTGATTTAGAACTGTAATTTGAAAGAGCTACAGATGGGCAGGATCCTTGACGATTCCACCTCTTGGATCAATACCTTGTTATGGGAGCCTAGTTTTGCAGTAGAAGGATGGACTAGTGTCAGATGATGTCGAGGAGTGTCGGGGAGACAGTTGCAGTGGCTAGGAGCGCCAAATACTGAACAACGCAGAGCAGAGTTGGCAGCAGTGCAGATGGCACAAAGCAGAGGTCAGTAACAACGCAGTAGATTCAGAGGGTCAGTGCACAAGACTAGCAACACTCAGGGTTCAACATTCACGTGGTATCATACTGAACACAGTTAATTCAGTAATTTTGGATGTTTTTCCGTTGTTGATTGAGTAACAACAACAATATGTAGTGTAGCAACAGTTGGTAGTGGCAGTACTAGCAGCAACACATATGCAACACTTGAGATGGAGTTGTAGTACGAATGCAATGTTGACAATGGCAATGTCAACAATAGTAGAATTGCAACAATGCAGTAGTTGGTGGATAGCATCTCAGACATCAGCAGCGCAGAGGACAATACTTCAGAGTCAGAGCAATGTGCAACAACGTATATTGCTAGAGCACATTCCTCGCTAAGAGGGAGTGTTGATTTGGGGTGGCATCAGATGTGCTCTAGGCCTCAAATTTTGCGAGGCTTGGGCACATGTATTCCAAAGAACTTAGAAAGCGTTTTGGGAAATTCCACCCAGAGACTATTATATTAAAATAATTAATATTTTTAATGGAGTTCCTAAGTCTAAACTTAGGAAAATTAAAATATTAATGGGTATTAATCTAATTGTGGGTGTAACTTCTAGAAGAAGACAGAGATCAAGCCAAAACAATCTGAGCGTTTGATTAGGAGTTAATCTAGGCCGTTGGTTGTCAAACAAGAAGATATAAGAAGGGGCTTGAGGGTCATTTGGAAAATACACCGAGAGAGATCAAGTGATCGAATTTATGAAGTGAGAAGTTCTCAGGAGGAAATTCGATCGAGGAGATTTCTTGTAGTTGAGGGGCAGGGACAGTTGGGTTGGAGGATCTTCTCCGGAACCTCGAATGCTCAGTAAAGAGGCAGAGAAGCACTAGTGGAGGTAGTGCAGACGCAGGGAGCACTAACATTCGGCCAAGAGGGCACACGCAGTGCTTAATGCAGAGGCAGAAGGGCCAACGCAGAGGCAGAGATGTCTTCCAGCAGAAGTCCGAAACTTGCCTGGGTGCTGCCGGATCAGCCGGGAGGGTTGATGTCAGAGATCCAGGAGGCAAGGAGACCCAGCGCAGAGCTCACACAAAGCCTCAAAGAGCTCCACGTAGGCCCACGCATTTACTGCGAAGGGGCAGTGCAGTTGTAGCCAAGGATAGTCAGTTCAGTTGTTGGATTAGCCGAATTTGCTGGGTGAAGTGAGGTAAGCTCACTAAGCTTTTTGCCAGTGTCTTTTTCTCTGTAATTGGATAGCTAGAAGGGCATCCAGAGTTTTATTCAGAACTATTACTTAATAATAATAAACCCTCAGAACCACTGCACCGATTTTCCCACATTGGGTTTTTTCGGGGACATTTGTGCAAAAATAACGTTGTCTATTGTATTGTATTTTCTTTCTTGCTCAGTATCTTGTTTTTGCTTATAATTTAATTAAGTGAACGCTGCAGTAGTATTTACTTTGATATTTACCGTAAAACACAGTAAATAACTTGTATGGATTAACAAGCAGGAGAAGTAACATCAATTTGCTGCAGTAGGGATTCCTGTTGTGGAATTTTCACAAAGACTGGTTTACCCCATGCAGTATCAAGATCCACCTCTCGTGTGGAATATTTTTATGGCATGTTGATTGCATTGATGGATTATTGTTGTTAGATTTGGTGGATCTTGTAATATTAGATAGTTCCTTGTATTGCATGCTCCTTGAGCTAGATAAAGTCCATACATACATAATTGAGACAGAGACATCTTCATGGATTGAGATTATGTTGCTGTATGAGACAAGCTTAAGCTTGCGGTTGCTGCCTCCCTATGTGAGGGAGAAAGGATGAATATGGTATTCTCTTCTTTATGATATGTGTTTGCTCTAGTATAATACTTGATTTGATGTCTCGCATAAACAGGAAAACAAAGGACTGTTGCACGAAAGTACTACATGAAGCAGGTTGATTGAAATCTTCAGTGAGCTGTTTGAGCCAAGAATCATGTGTTCCATGATAGATCAAATATCCAAGATATGAAACTCCATCACCTTCTTGATTGATGAACATGCAGATATTTGGATTCTTGAGTTGTAGCATGTATGATTGCGGTTGGCCCGCTGATCTCTTAGTGTCATGCACTATGGCTAGGACTAATAGTCGTAAGCCTAGTGAAGGCACTGATGAGAGGAAGGGGTCCTCATTGATCGAGAACACTGAGCATAACTCTTCCCCCCCCCTTGTTGAGCTCCCAGGGTGTGGTATGGAGCATTGAGCATTTGTGGGGTTGGGGGATCTCTGGACAATAGGTGTGTGTGATTCCTACTCTTGTAGTAGGTTGGGTATATCCCCTATTGGCTCTGTAGGTTGTGCGTGATACTTGTCTTTCATGACTAGTTGGGCATCTCCCCCTACCTAGATTAGCAGGGTATACCCCATTTGGCATCATAACCACAAGTCAGGCTTGTTGGGATTGCCCGTCCCAATTTGGCCAATGGGTTAAGGAGGCTTGGGGAGTGTGATCCTTACCTTTGGTAAGTTGGGTATCTTACCGAAGCTTAGATTATGATGCAGGTGTTCTACTACATGACTTTTAAGGGTCATTGTTGGGAGGATCGGAAGGTAATAGGATGGTTGTGATCTTTACCTCTTATGGCAAGTGGTATCTTGCCCATTGACTACACAATGGGATATTTTTGATCCTTACTTGGTAAGTTGCATCTTGCCTATTGCTCGATAGAGGGTGGTAGCTTTAGCTACTTGATATGGTTCCAGGTTGAGCAAGGCTCCCTGATGTTGTTCCGGATTGAGCTTAGCTCTCCTATATTGTTGTGGGTTTAGCTAGGCTCCCTTATGATGTTATATCATTCTTCTTCATATTTGAGATTGTTCATCAGATGGAAATGAGCGAGATGAGTCGAGATGATATGTGACTTGATGACGATGATGATTCTATTATGATTGTACTGATTACTGGATATAGTATGGAAGTTGGATGCTTCCCTATGATGATAATGTGGGTTGAGATGGACACCCCTTATAATGTTTCTTCTTCTTCTTCTTCTATTAGATCGAGATTGTTCAACCAATGATTAAAGTAACTAAGTTATGTTGAGATGGATGTTTTGAGATAGAGGTCATGTGATATTGACCTGGAGATTAGTAGGGTTTGAGGATTGATCTCCCCTACCTTTGTGCATTGTTCCTCTTCTTTTATGAGACGATATGAGATGGATTTGATCAATGATACAATTATCTTTCTTATGATTGAGATATGTACACTCATGATACGACATAATGCGGCTATGATGAGACATGATGTTTCAGGCATGTATATTAAAAATAAGTCTTATTATGCAAATGGAAATTTCTCTCTATGTTACGAACATAAATTGGATAAAATAAAATAAACATAAATAAATATAAATAAATTTAAATACTAAATATCAAGTAATGATTATGTTAAGTAGTCATTAGTTAAGTGAAATGTCTAAAAGACATGCCCAGTCACGAAATGACACTTGCTTAGATATATATGCAGGTCTTCATTGTAACATTTTACATCACTTGTACATTTTATATATATAATAAAATATTATATAGAATAAAATATTACTTACAAATAGCTTTGGTGTATTTTAACATTTTAAGTCAACAAACTATAAGTTTTGTTGCTTTAGTGGTATCAGAGCCATGTGAGTCTTTGAATGTTGTTTGGCACAATATGCCATTATGTTTACATCCTAAATTCATGGAGTAGTTTAGTAAAATTCAAGAAGCATTTCAACGCTTAGAAAAATCATATGTCGAAGTTAAAGCATGTCTAAAGGAAATCAATAATAAGGAAGATGATAGTGACAGTGAAGAAACAAAACAAGAGGAAGTAGGAGAAGATTTTGATTAGAATGATGATAATGAAGAGGAAGATGAAGTGGATGAGGACTATCTTGAGAAACAAGAAGATGAACAATATCATAACAATGAGGAAGATGCAGAAGTTTCAGGCGAACTGCATGAGATTGCAGGTACAAACTAGTCGTTTCTTCTTCATGAGGAAACTAATGGTCTGAGATTTGAAGGTGGTGAGGGTGATGTGAGTATTTTTGCTATGGATGTCTCCATTCAAAACGTGGAACTGAAAGAGCCTGAATCTGGTCCACTGCCTGATTCCACAATCGCTACCATATCTGAGAATCTGGATAGCTTTGCAATTCTTCCCCGATTCTGAGCCCAATTCAGTAGCCACACTTGAATCTGAAAATTCATCTTCTCTTGTTGCATTTCACACTAAAAACAAATCTATGTCTAATTTATTTGAAAGTGATGGGGTTGCTAGTACACTATTCTAAAAAACTGAGGTTTCTTTGAAATTTCTAAATGTAGAGGTGGAAAGCTCTGGAAAACATTTCTTTGAAGCTATAGCTCTTGCCCCGACCAATCATGTTTTATATTCAAATCGTTCTGTAACATATGCTTCAGTACATAGGTATAATGAAGCTCTTCAGGATGCTAAGAAGACAGTGGAAATTAAAGCAAATTTGTCCAAGGGTTACAACAGGCTTGGGGCAACATATGTTGGACTTGGAAAATATTATGATGCAATTTCTTCTTACAAAAAGGGCCTAGAATTTGATCCTTCAAATGAAGAATTAAAATCAGGCCTTGCTGATTCACAGGCAACAAGTAGATCTCAGCCACATCCTCTCCATTTGGAAACATATTCCAGGGGCCAAAATTGCGGGCAAAATTAACAACTGACCCAAAATCAAGATTGTATTTGCAGCAACCTAATTTTGTTAAGATGACTCAAGATGTTCAGAAAAATCCTAACAATGTTAATATCAATGCTCCACCAAGGTTCCGGGACGAATGGGCGAGAGAGTGTGGATACGCGGGAGCGGCCTATGCAAAAGCTCCCTGCCAATTTTTAGGAAACGTTGGGGGACGTCAAGGTCTTAAAAGCTTATAAATATAAAATATAGTTTATAAATTGAGTCCACTATGACAATTAGGATTGAATTGAAAAGTTGCAAAGCATCATCATTGATATGAATATCATTATCTAATATCATATAAATTTAAAATTCTAATTTATAATCATACATCATACATTATGATTAAAGTTTAAACCATATTGATGTTCCACTTCCTACTATGGACATTGAACACTGAACAGTGAATATTGACATAAAATTATAAAAGTCAAGTCTGATACATCAAGAGTCAAAATTTTATAGAGTCAGAATAACATAAGAACATCAACATATCGAAAGATAAATGAGCATAATTTTGCTCAAGCCTCAAGGTAACGCCCTACTAGTCTCTGCATCTAGCTATTGCATGAATAAATAAGGATCAACCATATCACCATCTGAATCTGAATCACTAGCATTCTCAAACATGCTATGTGGCACACCAACCAACCCCATCTGTCTCTCATCAAGTCTCTCCTCCATATCTACCTATGCATCATCCTCTGGATCAACATCCCATCGTGTTGCTGGTCCCTTCAAATACTCAGGTATCTTCCTATGCTCAAGATGTAGGGCACTGTGCACAACAACTAACTTCTCCGCTCTTTTAGAGGTAAGCTTGTTCCTCTTGATAGAGTGGATGAAGCTATATGTGGACCAATTCCTCTCTGTTGCAGAGGAACTAGGAGCGTCTGGCGAATGGAGTGAGGGGCCAAGGCGAATAATGAATTAAATTTATATGAAAATGAATTGAAACCCTAAAGTATTAAAACTAATGTTAAATTGTAATTATAAACAAAATTTTATTTAAAAAAATCGGGCCCCTCGGCCCCCCACGTCCCCCCTCGACCTTGACCCCCCTACACTCCCCTTCGACCCTGCCCCCTCCACCACGACCCCCATCACCCCCACCGGACCCCCTTTTCGGAAACGACCCCTCAACACAAGGAAACGTTCCCCTGGAACGTCCCCCTGCGTACCCTATTTTTTGGGAACGCGGGGAAACGACCCCTTCACGTCCCCAAGTCCCCAGAGCGCAGGGGAGCTAGGAAACTAGACCCTTAGGGGTGGGGGCGAGTCCCCGTGGAACACTAGTTAATATGCATCTTAATGATCAACACATGATGCAAGCTTTGGTGTGTTACTAAATGTTAACTTGCGTAATGCCACATTAGAGGAGGATTCACAACAAAATCCCGAAAACGCGGAAAATGTTAGTAAGCAGATAGATGAGGCATGATTACAACAATAGGCAGAATATAATAAAGAAAGTGAAAGCTCATTGTGGATGTTACAACTAACAAACACCTCATCCGATCGTCCAATATCAATTGAAGGGCTTATCACACCCCTCCACCCGAATCAAAAGCAACCGGTAGTGCAGCTCTCAAGAGGAGCTCTTCCAAAAAAATGAAGGTGACAGCCACAAAACTCGACATAGAAGAAGGAATGAAGCAAGAGGTGCCCACAAGGGCCCCAAGAGTTCAAGTGTCCCATGCCTGTAAAGAAAGGATAGATGATGTTACTAGAGCTTTGGATTTCCAAACGATAGGATCTAACATTGATTTTTTATTACCTATGCTAGAGGGAGCCAAAGGCATCACGGAGTTCACCAGAGAACTGGGCTACGACAATGGCGGAAAAACCATCGAATGGTCACTGCAAATGGTCCGAACCAAAGAGTCACTAGGCTTTCAGAGTTCATGCAAATAGCTGGATTGGTTATTGCCAATTCAAACATAATGCTCGCAAGAGCTGACCAGAGAGCTGGGTTCTTGCGAGTGCAATGAGGCCTCTCCCTTGAGTTCTCCATCGTCCTTGTCAGCTGAAAGACATTGTTTTCTCCATAGACCATTTGGCAGCACCACACAGGCTGTGAAGAAAAAGTGTCGGCCCCCCTGCCGTAAAGCAGCGTTGATCCAGATTTAAACAGGAACGCAATAAAATACAGAGATAACCATATACACAAAGATGCAGCGGAAATAATACTTCATTTCATTAATGGAAAATACTAAAATATGCTTACAACCGGAAATAGAAATAAACCAGCTAGGGCGATGGTAGCTTATCTCTGAGAAGAGATGTGTGGCTATATGCCTCTGAACTGTGTTACAATGAGGCTCGAAGGCCTATTTATTGTTGAGAAACAATGGAAAAACCCTTCACATTCCAAAACCTAACCCTGGAAGATGAAACGCCAAATTGTGGGCCCCGTTTTTGGGTAAGTTGGTACATCAACTTCCCGGGTCGCGAATTGGTCGTCTTATCTCCGTTTGACGCGCATGATAGCCCGTTGGAAAGATCTCTCCGAGGACTACGACGGAAAAGACGATTTTTAGTCACGAAAAATCGCTGGCGGTAGATTTCCCAAAAAAACGTCGTTTAGGGCCTCAAAATGGCTCCGGAAGTTTAGGACCCGAAAAACTGCTAAAAATAGTAAATTGTGCTATAATTAAGGAAACTGAAAAAAAACTGCACGAAGCACTAGAGAGGATCCAAGTCGAATTAGCGGGTGGCCACCAATATCCACTTGGATCAAGCGTGTCTGCGGTCAAAGGTCAATCAGTGTGTTTCTTAAGTCAATATAGAAATAACTCAATGTATATATAAGCGGGCTTATTTGTTTACTGTCTGCCTGATTCTTTGTCTTCTGGTGTGATTGCGGAATGTCATCAGGCAACTGAGAATTCTCCCAGTTGTGAAATTCAAAAACTGATGTGGGGTTTTGTTCATCAAGATAACATCAGGGTTGGAATGTTCTTCCCCGTTTAATAGAAACCCCATTGCTCTGAAATAAAAAATCTAAAGCACCGTAATGTTATGTAGGCTTTGTGTTTGTAGTGGGGATTATGAACGACTCACATGGGCCAGAAGTAAGTCGTAAATACATTTAATGTGTGACTGGTCAGTAGATTTTCACATGCCCATGGTTCTATCTCACCAATTTGAATGCTTGCCGGCTATCATACATTTGAGAGCCATAATATAAGTTGTGGTCAATAGCCGCATATAGATACATTATAAACATAATTGAATTAATTAATTGTATTTAATTAATTGAGTTATTCAATATATATATATATATATATCTTAAAAAAATCTGAAGGAGAAATCGAAAAACTGTGATTCCAAAACAATAGTACTGATGACTTACACAAAGCAGAAGGACATGGGCAAGGAAGAAATTATTAGTGAATAAGCTTTGAGGACAAAGCTTTTCGAAGAGGAAGGCAATGTTACGAACATAAATTGGATAAAATAAAATAAACATAAATAAATATAAATAACTGTAAATACTAAATAATCAATTAATGATTATGTTAAGTAGTCATTAGTTAAGTGAAAAGGCATGTTTAAAGTACATGTCCAGTCACAAAAGGACACCTACTTAGGTATATATGCAGTTCTTCATTTTAACATTCTACATCACTTGTACATTTTATATATATAATAAAATATTACTTACAAATACCTTTGGTGTATTTTAACATTTTAAGTCAACAAGCTATAAGTTTTGTTGCTTCACCCTAGCTGAGAGGGAGTGTTAAAATTGGGCAGCTTCAGAACAAATTTCCTCAAGAGAAATTCTAACTACCCCAAGACAAAACCCTAATGCTCCTACGAAGCCCTTGCGCCCCAAAAGAAGAATTTGAACTAGTCAAAGGAAAATTCAAATATTAATATAATATAAAACATCATGGACAAGATATTATTAAGGTTTTAATTTAAATGCCATTATTATTTTGAGGACATATTTCAATTTCCCTCCAAATATGTTTGTGTCGGCTTGACCCCTTAACTCCCATACGATGGCTATAAATAAAAGTCCAGTATGTATTCGAAAATTACCATGAGGATCACGTCTTTGTCTACCATTTGGATTTAATTCAAAAGTCATATGTTCTTTGATTCAAGAATTGTTTTTCTACAAGACAACAGATGAAGCTTTATTGTATGGATGACATCAAATTAGCTTACTTTTCTATGGCTTGGAATCGTGATAGCTTGCATATCTTAGTGACTGAATATTTATGTCTTTATCTCACTCCAACACTAACATCATTCTCTTTCAAGCTCCTTGTATCTACGCACAATGGTAATGCGACTTGGTTCTACACATAGTGGTAATGTGGCATGGTTCAAATGCATTGCATCTCATGGTAATGGCTATCATATCACATCTCTTAAATAACTATCGCATCCTTGTATGACTTAATTGTTATCAACTCTGTATTGAAATGATCATCATATGATCTTGTATGGGTATGGCTCACATGAATTAGCATGATCATCGTATGGCTATGATGGGTATGGCTCGCATGTACATGAATCTCATTCTCACCTTGTGTTTTGTATATGACATAGTAATAAAAACCTCGACACAGTAAGTATGGTGACTCTCGCATGACCATCGGTTGCCATGGCCAGCACACAATATGGCCTAGTTTGCACAGAGGGTGGCTCAATAGGTATGGCCCAGCAGCATGACCCAGTGATGTAAGCAACATGGCCTAGTGATGTTCGCAGCATGGCCCAATGGTGTTGGCAGCATGGCCCAATGATGTAAGCAACATGGCCCAGTGACCTAGTGATGTTGGTAGCATGGACCAATGGTAAGGCAGTATGGCCCAGTGGCCCAGTGATGTTGGTAGCATGGACCAATGGTAAGGCAGCATGGCCCAACATGGCTCAATTGTGTATATATATGGTTCTTATGGCCCACATATATATGATAGGAAATATGATTCAGTAATGTGGTTTTTTTTATTCAATGCCCATTATTTTTTTCCTTTGTAAGGCTAATTCTATTAAAAGAAACAAAAAATATAATTACAAAGAGGCCTCAGCGTCGGCCATTATCAACGAAGTTCATCAGGAGTATCTAAACCAATGTTACTTGGGAGCGGGAGCGGAAGCGGGGAGCGGGAGCGGAAGCAGGAGCGAGAGCGACCATTTTCAGAAGCTCCCGGATTGGGAGCGAATCCGGGAGCGATTTTTTAAAAATATATATATTTTTTATATTTTTTAATTTTTGATACATATATATGTCAACAAAAACATGTAGAATGATGAATTAGACATAAAAAACATAAAAAAAACCATAGATTGATCATTGAACCATATCACATCAATCATCTAGAAATTATAATCGTCATCAACCGTGTCCACAAGATAGTAATTTTACACATATTACAACTGCAACATATTGAGTCTCATGAATCATGATTCATCACATTCAATCTTAAAGTTTCAACTTCAAGTTTTTAAAATTGAAATTCAATAGCATTTATCATCATTGATCACCAAAGTTGTACAGGTACTTGTAAGCTAAGTTTAACCATTACAAGAAGTAATATCTTAGATATTTCTAAGTCCTAACTTCTAACTGTTAACATGATATGAAATGTTATAAATTTATAAAATGAAACATGAATAATGAAATGAAATGAAACAACTTTATTCTTTCACGAAGCATCATATTCATAATTCACAATCATTACCAATGAGTTATAATTGCCAAGGCCCAACTTCAAACTTGAAATTTTCATTGTCACAGTGATATATTGTTTACAAAAAATGTCATTATGATATGAAAGAGTCAAGAGTCAAGGACTCAAAACTCAACAGTTATGAAAACTAAAGTCCAATAGAAACTAAAAAAGACAAGTAAACTGTAAATGATAAATCTACATGTGGCCCTTGCCACGAGAGTCTCCAGGAGTATAAGTAGGTCGTGGTGGTCTTCTCGGAGTCTCACGCACAGACCGACGACCAGAACTAGAACCTCCACGTGAGGGTGTAGATGGAGGTGGTGGCAGCAAAGGAACAAGACTCAGACCTCGAGCACTGCTACTGGATGGTGGAGGTGGAGGTGGAGGTGGCATGGAAGCATCATCTTCATCCCTTACAAGTTCCTCTTCCAGTTCTTTAATATGTACAATGCCATCCTCCAAATTGTCATCCTCTGGGTGATTGTCCCAAATTCTATATGTGGGATCCTCATTAGCCCGATCACAGTAATGACTCAAAAACCTCAAGTTGTAGTGCACATAAACCAAGCTTTCTGCTCGGTTTTCATTGAGTCTGTTCCTTTTCACATTGTGTATGTAGATGTAGGTGCTCCAACACCTTTCTGCAGAAGAAGTATTTACAACCTGTGAAAGAACTTTTTTTGCCAATTTTGGCAAAAGTCCCTGCCCGCCATATGTTTCCCACCATGTGAGACTATCAAATCAATCTCTATCGTCCATTGCATGAAAGTTACCATACAAACCAGTGCCACTGAAGTATCTGCCTATTTCAAGGCGCACAGCTGCACATTCCTCCCTGTCAGGTACCAATTTTTCTAATGCTTCCAAATATCCTCTAATTACCTTTGGATCTAAATGGGGTTTGGTCCTAACCCCACCCCCTGCTGCAGGTTGGCCCAACCAAGACGTAGAGTAGTATTTTGGCGTAAGGATATACGCCAAGCAATGTAGTGGAAGATTAAGTCTATTCCATCGTTCACACACACAATCGTGGATCAGTTTGTACAAGTTGGGATCTCTGTTATGAACAACATCTTTTATTTGCCCCAACATGGTGTCCATCTGCTCATACACCTCGCCAATCACTGTTTTGTCTGTATCTGCAAAACCGAATCATGTGATAAATGGGCTTGGTGAAATCCAAAACTTGCCTCACACTTGTCCAAAATTGGCCATCAAGAGCGGCCTCCTCCACCATTTCAAAACCTCCCCTGTCAGCTGCATTTGTAGCCCTTTCCTTCAATAGCTGCCAATGTGGACTTGATACCATGCTAGCCATTGACTCTCTTACCTTCAAAAGGCGCTTGAAGGTGAGGTAATAGCTACCAAATCTCGTCTTCGCAATCTTCAACAACTCCAATCTCGAGTGACTGCGGAAAAGGCCATAGGTATTGCTATGATTTGTAATAAATTTTATCATTTTTTTGCCTTTTTTGTACAAATCACCAATCCATTGGTATTGTTCATTTTTGTTCTTGACAATATCATGCAACAGAAGGTTCAATGTGTGAACCAAACATCCAGACCAAAATATATTGGGGTATTTGTCCTCAATAATTGCTCCCGCTGCCCTACAATTAGCAGCATTATCAGTGATGACTTGGATGACATTGTATGGCCCAATACGGTCAATTGTTTCAAGTAATGCTTCTGCAATGTTGATGGCGGTCTTGAACTTGTCTGAGTAATCATGTGCAGTTAGAAAGATTGGACCATTAACAGACACAGCAAGAACACTTATCAATGGCTTGCCTTTTACATTTGTCCATCCATCAGATACAATGGACACCCCATGCTCAGTCCAAGAACTTGTCATTCTATCCAAAGAATGTGATATTTTCCCTTTTTCATTATCAAGGCCAACAGTTCTTGCCTTGTCATACCTAGGGCTCTTGTATCCTTTAGGGGCATCATTTATGGCCGAAACCATTTCGTGCCAATAAGGTAAGCAAAGAACATTGAATGGTATCCCACATGCATAGAGAAACATGTAAACCTTTGAATCCACATCATTCCTACACCCCTCATCAAGGAAATCTGATATGGTTCTACGCCTTAAAGATGATGACCCTGTGCCTCCATATCCACCACCTTGGGAGGATGCTAAAGGAGTTCTTTGTGATTGTGAGCTTGGTTCAAAGAAACCCCTTATTTTTTTGATTTGTATTGGGCTTCCTCCTCTTCCCTTATGTATTTGGCTCTATCCGTTGTTGACACCGCTGTACAAGTTTTGATTCCTATTTGTTTGTCTCTATCCCATGGCCTTTTCCCGCAGAGGTATCTTCTAGCACGGGTGTATGAACCTGTGTAATCAGTGTTGCAATGGGGGCAATGAAATTTAGTGGTTCCACCCCCTCTCCCTGTTTCAGCCCTGTTAACATATTTCCACAATGGGGTTTGGTCTTGTTTAGTTTTTTGAGGGTCCTGTTCACCCTCCTCCAGCTCCTCCTCACCAGGGTTTTCACCAATTCGACTTTCTCCAGCTTCTTCATCCCCCTCTTCAGTTTGGCCCCTCCGTTTCCTACTCTCCAGAACCATAATAACCATAAAAGCAACCAGGAAGAGGAAAATGCCCAGAAATATAGCCAAGTCCATGGTGTTTGATGTTTGTAGGGTTTTGATTCAAGAATCTGCAAATTAATTTAATTTATTGGGATTAATTAATTTAATTGAAATTCATAACTTTTAAACTCAATAAACTAAATTAAATTAACTAAATTACTACCTAACTAAATTAAACTAACTAGACTAACTAAAGTACTAAGTTACTTACCTCTGCAGGCTTGCTCCTCGCTCCTCAGCACTTGCTCCTTGCTCCTTTGCTCTTTCTCTTTGCCAAGCTCTTGCTCAATGGCTTTGATAATGAAATTTTTATGCCCTTTAGGCTAAAAAAAAAAAAAAAAAAAAAAAATTTAAATTTTTTTTTTACGTCCGCTGGAATTTTTTCTGCTAACTCTTCCCTGGAGGCGATTTTTAATACCAAGTGGCGATCGGAAGCGATCGCTCCTCGATCATGCTCCCCGGGCTTAAAAAAAATGCGCTCAGGGAGCGACGGAGCGACCGCTACCCTGAAAATGCAGGGAGTCCCGCATAATTTTTTTGTAAGGGAGCGGGAACGGCTCCGGAGGCACTCAGAGCGCAACTCCGAATCGCTCACCGAGCGGGAGCGGCTCCGGAGTGCCTCGGGACGGCGCCTCGAGGAAAATTGCTCTCTGTCCGGGAGCGATTTCGGGAGCGCGCTCCCGCCCGAAGCAGGCTGAATCGGGAGCAATGTTGAAGGGGGGCCGGGGGGGGGGGGCGAACCCCCGCAACTATGATTACAACTTGCCCAAATGGGTCTTATACAAATGATATTTACTCTCTTGATTTATGGCATATTTTTTGACTTGACAAACCCTAGAAGCATAAAATGTATGCTTGATCTAATTGACCAATCAAAACGAGCATGAAACCCATGCTTGAAAATAATATTTTTTCTTTCTTCCTTTGCTTGTTACATAAGATATACATAATGACATGAGTACAATGACAATTATGAAAACTGAAACTAGTTACATTTTCCAACAAATAACTAGAAGAATTGCTCTCTAGGAGGTCTTCTAGGAATTCCAAGAAAAATAGATTAAACACGCAATAATTCACCAAGACTTTCCAATAAAAATTGCATTTAAATAATAAAAAAAACCTAGCGATATTCCATTACATGTAAAATCATAAAAGATATGCAATAAATACTCACAAATTTTCAAAGAAAATGCCTCCTTTCAATCCCAAAAAGATGTCTCCAATACATAACCTAGTCTCCAATAACAAAACTCTACATAAAATCACATCTCCACAAGTAGAGAAAAACAAGATGCTAATTTGAGCTCTTCTAGAGAGGTTGAAATCCACAAGAATGATGATGGAAAGTAAATGGAGTGATCCTCCTTTTATAAGAGGTCTATCACTTCCATTAATTCAAATAAAAGCCCCTGAAACAAGTTTAATTTTGAGTAGATAGAAAGTAAAATGAGTTACAAGCCAACCCAATAGCTCAACAAATAAAATATGCCAATAACTGCCCACACATGTCAACTGTGAGCCCTCAATAAGAATGATATCGTGCCCTTTTAGGGCTCAAAATGCTCCAAAGATGCAATGGAAAAGGTTGGATGAGCCCCCAAGCACTATGATCAACCTCAATTAGAGGAAGGGTCCTCAAATCAAGCCTCGAAGCATCTCCATGTGTCCAAAATCCATCTCAAGGTGCTCTATGTCATCTTTATGGGTGCCATCTAAACAACGTGATGTACTCTCTCTCCAACGTTGGGGCTTCATCAGGTATAACAAGCCCTACTCAATCATCCTGGGGGATAATCTTCCTAAGTAGGGCTTTGGATTAAGGCATACCCATCAAGTATTGTCAAGGCCAACCTAGGCACATGTTGGGCCCACTGGTACATCATCAAGAATCCTCAATGCCAATTAAGACGAGTTCAACGTTATGGCATCTAAGGGTGCTCTAGGGTGTCCATCAACTACCAAGATCATCAAAGTGGCCAATGCTCTATTAGAAAGGCAACATTGCATCTGTGAGGTCATCATACTCTTCAGAAGTGTAGTATGGCCTAGGCATCATGTGGAGTAGGAGTGGAAAAATGTGCCCTCAATTCCTTGTTAGTTTTTGTAACATCAGAGGTGTTATAGTCTCGAGACTTTGTGGAGAGGCTAAAACATGAGAGTTCTCCAAAACCCAAAAATTATTTCTGGAAATTCCACCTAAAAGTGTCTCAATTAGATTATTAACCAATTTTTAATATTTCCTAAGTCTAAACTTAGGAAAACTAGTTAATTAATCAATATTAATTGAGAGATGTGAGAATTATCTAGAAACTCAAACGGATCGACAAATAAATAATCTCAGCCATTGATTAAGGTTTAATCTTGACTGTTGGAGTCCCACAGTGAGATTATAGGAAAAAGTCGACGGAGGAACACACTTGTGACACTTAAGATGGATTTCCTTGGGCAGTTCGATTTCTCCAGAGAGCAACAGGAGTTGTCAGAAGAGCTCGACGTAGAGAAGGGAAGCAGAGAGGGGCAAAGACATTTCCAGTTCCAGAGAGTTAGAAAGAAGAGGTCGAGATTTTCTCCAGGATGTTGCATAGAGGCAGAGCAGAGCCTCAAAAGGACAATTTGATCCAACTGAAGAGGAAGACGTTTTCAGTTCCAGAGGTCGAGAATTTTTTCCTGAGTGTCGGAGATATAGTTTCTCAATCAACAATAGGCAGGATAGCTAGATTGGAAGCTAATTCAGGCAAAGCGTTTGAGGGATTGCGCTAGGGTGACACAAGGCCTGCGCAGAGCTGGTTGGACAGCTAGCTTTTCAAAGGCAATCAAGTGTCAGGATTGCTCAGAGAGAGGGTAATTTCCATCAGATAATTTTTGCCAGTGTTCCTCTTGAATAGATTCGCCAGTTTGGCGATATTACTTATTCATTTATTATTTTTAATATTTACAATTTTAATATTATTCCTTTATTTAATACTTAGGCCCCTTATCTTCTCATTAAAATATTTAAAAAATTCATTAATTTTAAAAATTCCAAAAATTAATCCTATTATTTGATATTAAAACATTTAATTATTTGATATTAGAACATTTATCTCATAATACCATATAATATATAAATACACATCTATTTGTCTGAAAATATCGGAATTAGCAAACTGATTAATTACTCGGACTCGAGTTCATGTTATCACACATAGAATTCAGAATCCCAATCAACCTCTTCACAGCGTTCTTCCTCTACACAGATTCCTAGAACGAAAAAGAAAGGAAATAAACCATATAAATAATTCTACGGCTAATCACATTAATTTAATATCTCTAGTTATTTGTTCTCCAAATTCCCCTTGAAATGCTGCCCTCCCCCCCCCCTCCCCCAAAGAATGATTTAGAAAATTCGATCTCTAATCATTTCTATGTGCCCCATCTTTCAATTCAATCCTCATCTGATTCTAAACGAGCCTACTTGCCTCATATAAACTCTTCTTCCACAAACAAAATTATTAATTTGTCTAATCTTAGTTTAAATGATTCAATTATTAATCTTTTAAATAAAGGGTTAAATTTTTCCATGGCACCAAAGAAAATACCCAAGGAAGATATAATTAGTCACATTGAATATGGCATTAAAGACATGCCTGATAATATCAAAGAGAAGATTAGACAAGACTGCTCCATCATTCTTCGAAAATCCAAACCCCCTAAAAGCAACATCACAAAAGATGAATATTTTTCTCTTAAATCCCTAAATTCTAACCCTAACATTGTAATATTAAAAGCAGACAAGGGAGGAGCTACCATCATAATGAATAGAAATGACAAAATGATAGATCATCTTAACAATAGTGGGTGTTACAATAAGCTAAATAAAAATCCTTTAAAAAGCATTACAAAAGAGGTTTCTAGGTTAATCAAAGCAAGCAACATAAAAGATAAAAAGACCTTCATTGAAAGTTGCCCTTATATCCCTAGAATTTACGGTGCTCCCAAGATTCATAAAGAAGGGATTTCTATCAGACCTATTGTAAATACTATTGGAGGTCTTACATATCATCTAACTAAATACCTTTCCAAAAAGCTAAAACCCTCAATTGGCAACACTGAATCATTTGTCAAAGATTCTACCCACTTCATCAATGAAATCAAGAATATTAAGCTCGACAAAAATGATATATTAGTTAGCTTTGACGTCACTGCTCTATACACAAACATTCCTATTGATGGAGCCATGGAGGTTGTTCTAAAAATCATTGATCCAAAGACTTCAAAACTTGTTGAAATTTGCCTCAAATCCACATTTTTTAGTTTCATGGATGAAGTTTATGAATAAACATGTGGGGTAGCTATGGGTTCTCCTCTTTCTCCAATCATAGCCAATTTATTCATGGAAGATTTTGAATTCAAAGCCTTTGAAAGTGCACTCCTAAAACCTAAATTATGGAAAAGATTTGTGGATGACACTTTCATCATATGGCATTACGAGCGTGAAGCATTGGAAACTTTCAAACAACATCTAAATAATCTTTCCCTGTCAATAAAATTTATCAAGGAAGTTGAAGTCAATGACAGTCTTCCTTTCCTTGACATCCTCATCACTCAAAATTCTGATGGCTCCATATCTCACCAAGTCTACCGAAAAAAGACTCACATAGAACAATATCTCCATGCCACCTCTCACCATTATCCCAAACAAAAATTAGGCATTCTAAACACCCTTGCAACAAGAGCAGTTCAGATCTGTGATAAAGAATACTTAGATAATGAGAAAGCCCATCTAATCAAAGTATTTTTTAAAAATGGATATAATAAACATCAAGCCATCAAAGCCATAAAGCTAACAAAAATACTTGTCTTAATAATAAAAATAATAAGAATAACAATCCTGACTACCTCACTAACAAAGTTAACCTTCCATACATTAAGGGTACCACTAATAAGATCTCCCATATCCTAAGAAAACATAACATTTTTACCACCTTCAAACCTATAAATACCATTCGCAGCTGCCTCAAATCCATTAAAAACCCTATTGACCCTAAAAACCAAAAAGGAGTTTATTTGATCCCTTATTCTTGTGGGATTCCTTATGTTGGTAAGACAGGTCGATCCATTAAATACTCGCATCCTTGAATATTCCGCTAACATTAAACATAATCGATCTACAAACTCGGCATTAATAGAGCATTCCAATAAATCTAAACATCATATATGTATTGAAGAAACCCGCATCCCCGCCAAAATTAACCACTATTTCCACATAAAATTTAAAGAAGCCATTGAAATCAATAAAGATCCTAAAAACCTAAATAGGGATGAAGGTTGGGCCATAAGCAAAAACTGGATCCCAACAATAAAATCCAAATCTGGTAACTTGTAATCCCTTTAACCCTATATTAACTCTCCCTTGGGTTTTTTTATATGTAATTTTTTATTCATTTTTAACATAATTTTGTATATAACTACTTATTCATTTATTATTTTTAAAATATTATTCCTTTATGTATTACTTAGGCCCCTTATCTCTCTATTAAAAATATTTAAAAAAAAATTCATTAGTTTTAAAAATTCAAAGATTAATCCTATTATTTTGATTAGAACATTCATCTCTTAATACCATATAATATATAAATACACATCTATTAGTCTCCAAATATCAAAAAC
This sequence comes from Pinus taeda, assembly GCA_000404065.3. Taxonomy (NCBI): domain Eukaryota; kingdom Viridiplantae; phylum Streptophyta; class Pinopsida; order Pinales; family Pinaceae; genus Pinus; species Pinus taeda. Next base: position 333,137 of record APFE031101043.1, read on the forward strand.
AATTTAATTATTTTATTTAATAATTATAAATACTTATTATTTTATTTAATAATTATTTAATAATCATATTACTCATTTCATTGTCGGCCATTTTCTTTATAACCCTAACACAATCCCTATTTATCATACACCAAGTGTTAATCAGTTTTCCACATGCTTTGATCTTGATGATGAGCCTCAATTGAGGGCTCGAAACGTCAACCTTCAAATCAACATGGATGGGATGAATCCGAAAAACACATTACAAGATATTTATTGTACTCAGACTTTCTCACTACCGCTTAAAAATAAAAACTCTTAGCTACTGCATTGTTTTTCCCAGGTTGGGTTTTTTTAGGGACTTAAGTCCAAAATAATTGTGTCAAAATTGTGTGTGTGTTAGTATTTTCTCAGATTCTGGTTTATCTTCTGCTGTAATTTTTTTTGTGAAGATTCCAGTGTGATTAATTCGTTGTTGTCGTAGCAATAAACTACTAATTTAATTAATAGTTGGAAGAATTAATTCCAGTGGCTGCAATAAAAATTTCAGTAGGTAAAATTTTCACATGCTATCAGAGCGATTTTGATCAGACGGGGAAGCTCAGAAGTAGTAGAAGAAATTCGTTGTTCAGAGGGAGCAACAAGACGAATTTATGGGGGCTACGTAGTGCCTAGCCAAACAGTCAAATTGCTGGGCAGTTTGATTTTTCAGTGCAGGTTGGCAGAAAAAATCGGCTTGCCAGATTGAGTGATTCCAGCATGCAAAGGGAGCAACAGTCTAGTATTTTCGCTAAGCAAATTCTTTGTTTGGGAGCAGAAATGTTTTGCAGCAATTGCTAGAGCAGAATAAGTGTCAATGGAAGAGAAAGTGCACACACATAGGGAATTTCTTTCAGAGGATTTCTAGTTCAGAAGTCCAATAGTTCCAGTTGTAGCCAACAATTGCTGAAAGCAAATTTTCTCACTCCAAAAGGGAGTGCAAATAGCAAAGCTAGCAGCCGAGCAGGGAAAAGAAGGAGATTTCCATCCCAATTTTTGCGTTTCGCAGATTTTCCAGCTTTCCAAAGATGGTCGTACCAAATTGCCAAAGGAGGTCGTGCGAGTTAGCCTGAATGCAAATTTGGGCAACAAATCGACTTCCAGTTATTGAGGACAGATGTCGGTGGAAGTACAAATTGTCTAGTGCGAGTTGCAAAGCAAAGAAGGGTCCCAGTCAGGGACAGGGAGAGAAGAAGAAAAAGAAGGACCTATCTAAGGTCAAGTGCTTCAGGTGTGGCGAGTTTGGCCAGTATTGTATCCAGTGTCCTCTAAGGAAGAAGGACAACCAAGAGAAGCAGGACAAAGTGGCAGCGTCTGCAGAGATAGATAAGTTGTCCTCCAGGCTAGAGGAAGACTTCGCCATGATTGCAGCTATACCTCCAGGAGTGAGGTGGGGTGATATGGAGTTATAGTCTCAAAGTTGCACAGAGGTAGGGCAGGGTCCATTGAGGTATCTTCCTCATGGATCACTACCTTGCTACAGGGACCCACATGTTAATTTTAGGTATGTTCTATGCTTAGAGCAATTTACTTCAATTTTTCATATTAGCCCAATGACAATATTCAGATTAGCAATCACATCAGCGTGATAGTAAAGTGCACATAGAACATAAACATAAATCGCAGAAAACAAACCAAGACAAGAGGACACAAGATGTGGCGCCAGCCAAGGACAAACCCCAATGTGGGGAAACCCTTGATCAATTCTTCTTATATTCTTCAATAATTCAGCAGAGACAGATAGTACATATACATCATAAGTCAACACTTTGACTTGTCAAATTAAGAGCAGAGATCTTCACCATGAAGATGACATGAAGAGGTTGCAGATCTGAGGATATGGACTGCAATTCTGAACTCGGGTGAAGGCAAACATTCTTCTAAGGTGATTCCATCACCATGCTGCATCTATCACCATGACGCACCTAGCTAGCTATCTAATCCTCAATGAACCCATGATTATAGCTTTGTCCATCTCATATTGGAACATCACCATACAGCCCTCTAATAGTCATCAAGATGGACTAAGATCACAGCAGAATGTCTCATAACACAGCTCCTAGGATAGCTGAAGATGTGGGGATATATAAGCCCTCATACCCATACGAAATATTTGATTGTGGTGTTATGGCCTGCGGCCTAACACACAGTCTTCAGTTAGCATCATAAACCTCTGCTGCTCACAAGTGAGTCTGCCACTTCATGTTCTCTTGCATGATCAACTCATCAATGCTTAAGCTCCACCAAGGTCACTAAACAAAGGGCCTATATTAACTGTCCTCTAACAATCCCCTTTTGTTGCTTCAAACGTCACAGTACCAAGGTCTTCAACACTGTGATAAAACAATAATGCTCTTGCATTTATTGCCCACACAGTCCTAACATATGTTGTCCAAACATGCCTTGCAAGACAGACTTCAATGCATACCCTTCAGCACTCTTCACCATGTCATTCAAGTCCCCTCCAGACCTTCCTTATCTGCCTGAAGCTCGACCAAACGGATTAGGAATCATTCAGCTTCCTCCATGACTGCGGTTAGGGCATGCTTGAAGCCTTCTTCAATTGCAGATGTAGGGCATCTTCTAGTGTGGAATAAACCCAGCAATTAGGCGAATCTAGACTGCGACTAGGGCTCTCCTTAGGACTGTGTAATGCCTCCTTTTGTTGTAGATAAACCCCTTATTGACTGCAGCCTAGGACAATGTATTAGGCATCTCCTTTAGGGCTGAGATAAGGCAGCGTATAGGTCTCTTATAGACAGCATTAAGGTCTCTTCACCATGACTGTGTTTAGGGCAGTGTTAGGGCATTTAAGGACATCGTCTTAGGGTTTGTTATAGACCTGCGTTTTAGCCACTCCTTGTTGTGTTTCCATGACTGCATTTAGGGCAGCGTAGGTCTCTTTAGAGAACCCTTTCACCTCCACGTCTATGGCTTCTCCTTGACTGTGATTAGGGCTCTCCTTGGCAACGTATAAGACGCTGTGTCTCCTCCATGACAGCGTTAGGGTCTAGGGCAGCGTAACATCTTAAGATCTCTCCTCCCACCAAAACCCAAAGACAAGTGGAGAGGAAGAGATCACAAGAGGTGTGTCCCAAATGACTTGCAAGCCACCTCCTTTTATAGTAAAACGTTGAGGATAGATGGGGGCAATTTGGTTGCTAACCTACCTTGATGAATTGTTGTATAACACAAACAAATTCATATCTCCATGAATACATGTTTGAATCAGATGATCTTTAGATCAATCCTACACCTCTCGACAAGAGGAATCCAAGAAAAATATTAGTTGTCATGAATAAGGAAACCCACATGGAGTTTGGCCCTACTTGCCAATTTTAACACCACAGTACTCAGTAGCAAGATGGATCAATGTTAGTGATACAGTCAAATTCCAGAGTGATAGTCGTAGACTAGTTGTAGTCAAGTGTTGAGGGGTGCATATGCAGTGTTGACAGCAGAGCAAGTGGTTCGGTGCAGAGTTAGCCACAATGCAAATTCTTCAGTGCGCAATGCAAAGGCTATTAGCAGTCAGATGCTCAGGAAATAGATGCAGCACAAAGGCACAGTTGATTTAGTATTTCAGATGCTTCTCAATTGCAGTAGCACCAGCAACGAATGAGAGGGAGTTGCAGTGCAAATGTAGAGTTAGCAGCAGTATAGCAAGGTCAACAATAGCAAAGATGCAACATCAGAGTTGCGCAGTGGTTGGTGGCCAATGGCAGGCAATCACAGTGGCGAGACATCAGCAGAAATAGGGTGTTGGAGCAGTTTAGCACTAGAACACCTTCCTCGATAAGAGGGAGTGTTAGATTTTATAGCATCGGAGGTGTTCTAGTCTCAAGACTTTGTGGAGAGGCTAAAACACATGAGTTCTCCAAAACCCAGAAATCATTTCTGGAAATTCCACCTAGAAGTGTCTCAATTAGATTATTAACCAATTTTTAAATATTCCCTGAGTCTAAACTTAGGAAAATTGGTTAATTAATCAATATTAGTTAAGAAATGTGAGAAATATCTAGAAACTCACACGGATCGGCAAGGAAATAATCTTAAGCATTGATTAAGATTTAATCTTGGTCGTTGGAGTCCCACAGTGAGATTATAAGAAGTCGATGGGTAGATGGAGGAACACACTTCTGACACTTGAGATCGATTTCCTTGGGCAGTTCGACTTCTCCAGAGAGCAACGACAATTGTCGGAAGAGTCTGAGCGAGAGAAGGGAAGCAGAGACAGTGAGTCAGCAGGAACTTTTCCAGTTCCGGAGAATTAGATAGAGGAGGCCAAGATTTTCTCCAGGAGGTTGCGCAGAGGCAACACAGAGCGCCAAAAGGGCAATTCAATCCAGTTGAAGAGGAAGACGTTTTCAGTTCCAGAGGCCAGGAAAATTTTCCACAGTGCCAGAGAGACAGTTTCTCAGTTTGCCAAGCAAGACAGCTAGATTGTCAGTTGATTCAGCCAGGGCATTTGAGGGACTGCACTAGGGTGATGTAGGGCATGCACAGAGCTGGTTGGACAGCTAGCTTTTCAGAGGCAATCAAGTGTCAATATTGCTCGGAGAGAGGGTAATTTCCATTAGATAATTTGTGCCAGTATTCCTCTTGAATAGATTTGTCGGTTTCGCGATATTTATTGTACTCGGAATTTCTCACTACTGCTTAATAATAAAAACCCTCAGCAGTTGCACCGGTTTTCCCAAGTTGGGTTTTTTCAGGGACTTTAGTCCAAAATAACTATATCATATTTTGTGTGTGAGTGTCAGTGTTTTCTCAGATTCCAATTTATCTTCCGCAGTATTTTTGTTTGTGAAGGTTGCAGTATGATTAATTCGTTGTTGTCATAGCAATAAACTGCTAATTTAATTAATAGTTAGAAGAATTAATTCCAATTGCTACAATAACAAACAAACAAAAAAAAAAAAAAATCAATAGGTGAAATTTTCACATGGTATCAGAGTGATTTTGAACAGACAAGAAAGCTCAGAAGCGGCAAAAGAAATTCGTTGTTCAGAGGAAGCAGTGGGACAAATTTTGGGGGTTGCACAGTGCCTAGGTAGGCAATGCAAATTGTTGGGCAATTCGATTTTTCAATTCAGGTTGGCAGAAAAATTCAGCTTGCCAGATTGGGTGATTCCAACAAGCAGAGGAAGCAACAGTCTAGTATTTTTGCTGTGCAGATTCCTTGTTTGGGCGCAAAAGGGTTTTGTAGCAGTGGCTAAAGAAAAATCAGTGTCGAATGGAAGAGAAAGTGCACACACAGAGTGAATTTCTTTCAGAGGATTTCTAGTTCAAAAGTACAATCGTTCCAGTTACAATCGACAATTGCTAAAAGCAAATTTTCTCACTCCAAAAGGAAGTGTGAATAGCAGAGCTAGCAAACAAGCAGGAAAAAGGAGATTTCCATCCCAATTTTTGAGTTTCGTAGATTTTGTAGCTTTTGAGAGATGGTCATACGAGATTGCCAGAGGAGGTTGTGCGAGTTAGCCAAAATGCAGATCTAGGTAGCAGATCTACTTCCAGTTAATGGGGATAGGTGTCAATGGAAGTACAAGTTGTCTAGTGCAAGTTGCAAAGTGAAGAAGGGTCCCAGTCAGGGACATGGAGAGAAGAAGAAAAAGAAGGACCTATCTAAGGTCAAGTGCTTCAGGTGTGGCGAGTTTGGCCACCATAGCATCCAGTGTTCTCTCAAGAAGAAGGACAAGCTAGAGAAGCAGAACTCGACAGCAACGTCCGCAAAGATAAATAAGTTTTCCTCCAAGCTAGAGGAAGACTTCGCAATGATTGCAGCTATACCTCCAGGAGTGAGGTGGGGCGATATGGAATTATAGTCCCAAAGTTGCATAGAGGTTGGGCAAGGTCCATTGAGGTATCTTCCTCATGGATAATTACCTTGCTACAGGGGCCCACAATATTCAATAGCAGGATGAATCAGTGTTAGTGATACAGTATGATTCGAGAGTGACAGTCGCAGACTAGTTGCAGTCAGGTGCTGAGGAGCACAGATGTAGTGTTGACAGCAAAGTAGGTGGCTCAGTGCAAAGTTAGCAGTAATGCAAATTCTTCAATGGACAATGCAGAGGCTAGTAGCAGTCAGATGCTCAGGAGACAGATACAACATAGAGGCACAGTTGATTCAGTATTTCGGATGCTTCTCAGTTGCAGTAGTAGCAGTAACGGATGAGGGGGAGTTGCAGTGCAAATGCAGCATTGGCAGCAATATAGCAAGGTCAGCAGCAAAACAGATGCAGCGTCAAAATTGCGCAATGGTTGGTCTGCAGTGGTAGGCAGTCACAGTGGCTAGACATCAGCAGCATATGGAGGATGATGCAAAGACAGGGTGTTGGAGCAATTCAACACTAAAACACCTTCTTCGTAAAGAAGGAGTGTTAGTTTTTGTAGCATCGAAACTATTCAAGTCTCGAGACTTTGTGGAGAGGCTAAAACACAAGAGTTCTCCAAAACCCAAAAATCGTTTCTGGAAATTCCACCTAGAAATGTCAAATAGGTTATTAACAAATTTTTAAATATTTTTTAAGTCTAAACTTAGGAAAATTGGTCAATTAATCAATATTAATTGAAAAGGGTAAGAATTATCTAGAAACTCACACGGATCGACAAGGAAATAATCTCAGTCCTTGATTAAGATTTAATCTTGGTCATTGGAGTCCCACAGTGAGATTATAAGAAGTCGATGGGAAGATGGAGGAACACACTTGTGACACTTGAGATCGATTTCCTTGGACAGTTCGATTTCTCTAGAGAGCAACAGCAATTGACAAAAGAGTTCAAGCCAAAGAAGGGAAGCAGAGAGCGGCAGAGACAGTGAGCCTAAAAGAATTTTTCTAGTTTCAGAGAGTCAAAAAGAGGAGGTCGAGATTTTCTCCAGGAGGTTGTGTAGAGGCAACACAGAGCCTCAGGAGGGCAATTCGATCCAACTAAAGAGGAGGACATTTTCAATTCCAGTGGTCAAGAAAGTTTTCTAGAGTGTCGAAGAGGCAGTTTCTCAGTCAATAGCAGGCAGGACAGCTAGATTGGCAACTGATTCAAGAAGAGCGTTTGAGTGATTGCGCTAAGGTGACGCAAGGCCTGCGCAGCTAGCTTTTCAAAGGCAATCAAGTGCTGGGATTACTCGGAGAGAGGGTAATTTCCCTCAGAGAATTTTTGCCAATATTCCTCTTGAATAGATTTGCGTGTTTGGCGATATTTATTGTACTCAAAATTTCTCACTATTGCTTAATAATACAAACCCTCAGTTGCTGCACCGGTTTTCCCAAGTTGGGTTTTTTAGGGGACTTTAGTCCAAAATAACGGTGTCATATTTTTGTGTGTGTGCTAGTATTTTCTCATATTCCAGTTTATCTTCCGCAATATTTTTATTTGTGAAGATTGCAGTGTAATTAATTCGTTGTTGTCATAGCAATAAACTATTAATTTCATTAACAATTAGAAGAATTAATTCCATTTGTTGCAATAAAAATTTAAGTAGGTGAAATTTTCACATGGTACCAGACCGATTTTGATCATATGGGTAAGCTCAAGAGCGGTAGAATAAATTCGTTGTTCAGAGGGAGCAGCAAGACAAATTTTTGGGGTTGCGTAGTGCCTAGCCAGGCAGTGCGAATTGTTGGGCAATTTGATTTTTCAGTGTAGGTTGGCAGAAAAATTTGGCTTGCCAGATCGAGTGATTCCAGCAGGCAGAGGGAGCAGCAATCCAGTATTTTCGCTGAGCAGATTCCTTGTTTGGGCGCAGAAGTGTTTTGCAGCAGTTGCTAGAATAGAATCAACGTCGGGTGGAAGAGAAAGCACACACAGAGGGAATACCTTTCAGAGGATTTCTAGTTAAGAATTCCAATAGTTCCAATTGTAGTCGGCAGTTGCTGAAAGCATATTTTCTCACTCCGGGAGGGATTGCAAATAGCAGAGCTAGCAGCCCAGTTTTTGAGTTTCACAGGTTTTGCAACTTTTCAGAGATGGTCGTACAAGATTAACAGAAGAGGTTGTGCGAGTTAGCCAGAATGCAGATTTGGGCAGCAAATCGACTTCCAGATATAGGGGACAGGTGTCGGTGGAAGTACAAGGTGTCTAGTGCGAGCTGCAAAGCAAAGAAGGGTCCCAGTGAGGGACAGGTGGAGAAGAAGAAAAAGGACCTATCTAAAGTCAAGTGCTTCAGGTGTGTCGAGTTTGGCCACTACAGTATCCAGTGTCCTCTCAAGAAGAAGGACAAGCAGGAGAAGCATGACCAAGCGGCAGCCTACACTGAGATAGATAAGTTGTCCCCAGACTGGAGGAAGACTCCACCATGATTACAGTTATACCTCCAGGAGTGAGGTGGGCGATATGGAGTTATAGTCCCAGAGTTGGGCAAAGGTTGGGCAGGGTCCATTGAGGTGTCTTCCTCATGGATCATTACCTTGCTACAGAGGCCAACAATATTTAGTAGTAGGATGGATCAGTGCCAGTGATACAGTCAGATTCCAAAGTAACAGTAGCAGACTAGTTGCAGTCAAGAGCTAGGAAGCGCAGATGCAGTGTTGACAGCAAAGTAGGTAGCTTGGTGCAGAGTTAGCAACAGCGCAAATTCTTCAGTGGACAGTGCAGAGGCTAGTGGCAGTCAGATGCTCAGGACACAGATGCAGACAAAGGCACAGTTGATTCAGTATTTTGGATGTTTCTCAATTGCAATAGCAGAAGCACCAGATGAGAGGGAGTTGCAGTGCAGATGCAGAGTTGGTAGCAATATAGCAGAGTCAGCAGCAGCGCAAATGCAGCATCAGAGTTGCGCAGTGGTTGGTGGCTAGTGGCAAGCAGTCACAGTGACTAGACATCGGCAACATATGGAGGATGATGCAGAGACAGGGTGTTGGAGCAGTTCAACACTACCACACCTTCCTCGCTAAGAGAGTGTTAGCTTTTGTAGCATCAAAGGTATTCTAATCTCGAGACTTTGTGGAGAGGCTAAAACACAAGAGTTCTCCAAACCCCAGAAATCGTTTCTGGAAATTCCACCTAGAAGTGTCTTAATTAGATTCTTAACCAATTTTTAAATATTTCCTACCTCTAAACTTAGGAAAACTAGTTAATAAATCAATATTAAATGAGAAAGGTGAGAATTATATAGAAACTCACACAGATCGACAAGGAAATAATCTCAACTATTGATTAAGATTTAATCTTGGTCATTGGAGTCCCACAGTGAGATTATAAAAAGAAGTGGATGGGTAGATGGAAGAACACACTTCTGACACTTGAGATCGATTTCCTTGGGCAGTTTGATCTGTCCAGAGAGCAACAGTAGTTGTCGAAAGCATTCGAACCAAAGAAGGGAGGCAGAGAGGGGCAGAGACAGTGAGTCATGTTAAAATTGGCAACTAGGGCCAAACTCCATGTGCGTCACCTTATTTATGGCAGCTGATATTTTATTGGATTCCTCTCATCGAGAGGTGTAGGATTGATCTAACGATCATCTGATTCCCACATGTATTCATCGAGATATTAATTTATTTGTATTTCTTGACAATTTGTCAAGGTCGGCCAGTAAGCAAAACAGTGTTTCACACCCCCAGCTTATCCTCAACGTGTCATATAAAGGAGGAGACCTTGTGGCATTATGGCACTCATCTCATCATCTCATTCCTCTCTCTCCTAGTCTGATTGAGTATGCGTAGGAGGAGGAAGACACTCACACGTGGGAAGAAAGAAGGACGCAGGTCTAATCTAGGGCAACATTGACTAGGGTTGACCGTGGAGCAGCAAGGTTGTATTTTGACTGCGTTGACCAGCGAGGAGGATTGTTTGACTGCGGTTTGGGTTGGGCAGCCTCTCCTAGGCTAGCCGCATTCCTGGGCAGCAAAGCGTTGACCTGTTTGACCATATATTTGACTAGCGTTGACTGTTGAGGATTGATTAGCGTTGATTGTTGTTTGACCTTCATTTCAACACTGTTTTGGGCTGCCTGTATGTTAAAATTGGCAACTAGGGCCAAACTCCATGTGGGTCATCTTATTTATGGCAGCTGATATTTTTCTTGGATTCCTCTCGTCGAGAGGTGTAGGATTGATCTAAAGATCATCCGATTCCAACATGTATTCATGCAGATATGAATTTATTTGTGTTATGGGACAATTCGTCAAGGTCGGCCAGCAACCAAATTGCCCCCACTTGTGCTCAATGTTTTAGTTAAAAAGTGGTGGCTTGCTAGTCATTTGCACACACTCTTGTGATCTCTTCCTCTCCACTTGTCTTTGGGTTTTGGTGGGAGGAGAGATCGTCAAATACGCTACCCTCAGAAGAGTTGCCCTAGATGTCGCCATGGGTAACAAGGATCTACGCAACTCCTAGAAGATGATGCCCTAGCTCTACGCATGCCCTAGATCTAGAACGCGGTCAAGGTGAAGCCCTAAACGCAGTCAAGTTGAAGCCCTAAATGCAGCCATGGTGGAGACCTTAATGTTGCACACACTACCTTATCTAGGCCCTTAAAGAGATCCCTAATATGTTGGTCTTATGTGTCGTGTTGGTGCCCTAGACGCAATCCATGGAGGGAACTTATTCACAGTTAAGGAGGACTGTTTAGGAGGGTTGTTAGGAGGGTTGTTAGAGGTTGTTTAGGAGGTTTGTTAGAGGGTGTTTAGGAGGGATGTTTGAGGCTATTTAGAAGGACTGTTGGAGGCAGTTTAGGAGGGTTGTTAGAAGTAGTTAAGGAAGATTGTTAGAGGACTTGGTTGTTGTCCTAGAGAAGCTCTCTGCAGCCTGAACATGAAAAAATCCTAAACAACCATAGCCTAGCTGCTTTGCTAGGTTGCAAGCCATAGCAAGCAGCTAAGGTTGATAAGTGTAAATAGTTTGCAGCATATTGGATGTTGTATGTGCAACATAATGATATATATTACAGCAAGCATGGATGAGGGTATGTTGGATGCAGCATGGTGTTAGAGACAGCATGTTTAGTTGCAACAATGATTAGTGCAACATGATGAATGGTGTAGCATAGTGCACAATGATAGTGGTGCAGCATATAGGTGACAGTAAGGATGGGTGCAATGTAGTGCAATATGGTGCAGCACAAGTATGGGGCAACACAATGGTACAGCATGGTGATGATGGGCATGTAGATATAGCAACAGTATGATGCATTGCAACAGCTTGTTGATGATGAGTACAACATGATGATGTGGTACTGCTTAGTAATGGGAAGCAGTATAGTGATTAAGAGCAGCTTAATGATTGGGTGCAGCGCAGTGATGGGTGTAGCACGATGATGAAGTGCAGCACAATGATGTGTGTTGCATGGTGATGGAGTCACCTTGGAGGATCAGTTGAAGCAGTATGTCTTCACCTAAGTTCAGATCAGCTACCTCATGTGCCATCTTCTTAGAGAAGATCTCTACTCTTATTTAGATAAGTCAAAATGTTGACTTCTGATGTATATGTACTATCTCTCTCTTTGTTGAACTATTGAAAAACATATAAGAAGAATTGATCAAGGGTTTCCCCACATTGGGATTTGTCCCTGGGAATTGATCAAGGGTTTCCCTACATTGGGATTTGTCCCTAGCCGGCACCACATCTTGTGTCCTCTTGTATTTGGCTTGTCTTCTACGATTTATGTTTATGTTCTATTTGCATTTTACTATCATGCTAAATGTGATTGCTAATCTGGAAATGATATTGAGCTAATCTGGAAAATTGAACTTTGAAGTAAATTTGCTATCAGCATAGAACATACCTAAAATTAACACTATACTTGCTGTTGGAGACCGAGTTGACTAAGGTTGACTTAAGGTCATTGTTGACCTATTTGACCAACTTTGACTTTGTTGGTTAGGGTTTAGTTGTTGCTGTCATAAAATTACAGAATTGTGTAATTGTACTATCTCTCTCTCTCTGTTGAATTATTGAAGAATATAAGAAGAATTGACCAAAGGGTTTCGCCGCATTGGGGTTTGTCCCTGGCTAGTGCCACATCTTGTGTCTCTTGTCTTGGCTTGTCTTCTACTGTTTACATTTATATTTTATCTGCACTTTACTATCATGTTGATGTGATTGCAATTCTAGAAATTAATATTGGGCTAATAATAAAATTTGAAGTAAATTTCTCTTAAGCATAGAACATACCCTAATGTAACATGGTATCAGAGTTGAGGTGAAGACAAAACCCAAGCAAGATTGAAAGAGAAATCACCGAAGACAGTTGGAAAGGTCAAAAGGCTTCATGGGTTCCTCATCCCACTTCCTGGCCGAAGACAAACTCCGTGAGAAATCTGACTATCATGGATGGAAGATGTCCCTTGATCTGACATTGGAAGAGCAAGAAGTGTTGGACTATGTGAGGGGTAGAATTATGAAGCCCCCATCAAATGCACCGACTGTTACAAAGAACAAGTACACTAAGGGTGAAGTCAAAGCAAAGAAGATTATCCGAGACTCAATTGACAAGTGTCTGGAGGCCTACATTTCCAAGTTGAACACCTCCAAGGAGATCTACGACGGACTGGTAAGCTTGTTTAAAGTTAGTGATGCAAATCAAGTTTTGTTCCTCAAAAATAAGTTGAAGCATATTAAGAAGGGCAAGGACGAGGATATTCAATCCTACTTCTTAAGGATCACTGAGATTAAGAATGATCTCCTATAGATTGGAGAAGTCATTCCTGAGAGGGAACTAACTAGCACTACCCTTGGAGGGCTCCCATCTGAATGGTATATATTTAGAACCACTCTTCTCAACAATGATCGAATTTTGGGATTTGAAGAATTGATGTCGAGATGCATTCAAGAAAAGACAAGGATGGTGGAGCAAGAAATGCCTTCAAGCAAAGGCAACCCCACTGCTTTCTCCTATCATGCCAAAATGAGAAATAATTCTGGGTCTAAAGGTCATTTCAAAGGAAAGCACGGATCGAAGGGTGGAAGGAAGGGAAGATGCTTCATTTGCAATAAATTTGGCCACTATTCGAGGGAATGTCCAAATAGAAAGGGCACATCACATGATGATGATCAAAATCACTCCAGGGGCAACTCCAACCACAATCAAAGGAATGGCAGGTTCAATGGCAAAGGAAAGAGGAATGCAGGAAATCAAGGAAGTGGCCAACCCTCCAAGAAAGCAAGGAACTCCAGGTATGAATCAAATGTTGTTAACAATAAGCAAGATGAGTATTATCTGATTTCGGCCCTCTCCGCTACCTCTCCTCTAGACTCGTTGGGCAATTGGCTTATTGATAGTGGTGCCTCAAGGCACTTCACTGGTTACAAGGAAGCTCTCTCTAATATGATAGAGAAGGAAACAAACTTGGAGATTATTCTTGAAGACAATTCCACCTATCCCATAAAGGGTGTAGGGAATGTTACTCTTCAATCAAATTAGGGTAACACAATTCATTTGCAAGAAGTCTTATATGTACTTGATCTCAAGAAGAAACTGGTGTCCATTTCGGCAATAGAAGACAAAGGCTACAAGGTAGCAATCATCGATGGCAAAATACGTGTTTGGAAAAAGAATTTTAAAGATGCTTTCACTCTTGGGTTCCAGGTTGACTCTTTATATCAAGTTGGAGGAAGTCCGTTGGGAGTCATGCCTTGCGACACATCTCTACAGTTTGAACTATGGCACCGGAGGTTTGCCCACCTTCATTATAAGGCTCTACCCGATGTGAGACAAATGGTGACAGGGATGCCCAAGTTCAAAGTAGAGCATGAAGGTGTATGTCTGAGATGTGCCAAAGGAAAGCTCAAAAGGGGACCATTCCCCTCAAGCCATAGAAAGAGTTCCAACATTTTGCAGTTGGTTCACTCCGACATATCTGGTATGATGCCTATGAACTCTTAGGGAGGATATCTATATTACCTCACTTTTACAAATGATTATTCTTGCAAGCCTTGGATATACTTCTTGAAAAAGAAGGATGAATTATTCTCTTGGTTCTGTCACTTCAGAGCCTTGATCGAGAATCAAACCAAGAAGAGGATCAAGATTTTAAGGACTAATAATAGGACCGAGTATGAATCCAATGAGTTCCATGACTTTTGCAAAGAAGTTGGCATTAAGAGGGAGACCACAACACCATACACTCCTGAGCAGAATGGTGTGGCTGAAAAGAAAAACCGTACAATTATGGAAGTTGTTCGTTCCATGCTCCATGATCAAAGGCTTCCGAAGTTTCTATGGGCTGAAGCTGCGAATACCACCGTATATGTTCAAAATTGATGCCCTCATCAAGCATTGGATTCCAAGACTCCCGAAGAAATGTTCACTGGTAAGAAACTTGATGTCTCTCATTTTAGAATTTTTGGAAGTCTTGTATATTTTCATGTGCCGAAAGAGAAAAGAAGCAAATTGGGTGCATCTGGAAAGAAGGGAATCTTCGTGGGCTATAGCGAAAATTCTAAGGGCTATAAAATCTATGTGGTTGGCCAAAGGGAAGTCGAAATAAGTCATGATGTCACCTTTGACGAAGATATGGCTCTTCGCAAGGTTGACAATCTTCCTATTCTAAGGAAAGATGAAGAAGCTGACACCAAGAAGCCGGATGAGAAGGAAGATGAAACAATGTCGGATGTTGAAGAACCTATGGATCCTATTGATCCCCCTCCGCAAGAGCCTTCCTCTTCTAGGAAGAGGCCCTCATGGCTTAGGGGGACTCTTGAAGATGCCGAGAGACATATTGCACCCAGAGGGACTCTCTGTGACAGCAAGAAGCCAACCAGGTATAAGGGATATTTGACCATTATGAGCACCATCATTCAAAACAAGCCTGCATCGTTCGAAGAAGTTGTAAAGCATCAAGTATGGAAGGATGCTATGAATGAAGAATCCGAGTCCATCATGAAGAATGATGTCTGGGATATGGTCCCCAGACCCCAAGACAAAATAGTTGTCACCTCGAAATGGCTTTACAAAATCAAGCATGGAGTCGATGGGAGTGCTGAAAAGTACAAGGCTCGCTTTGTTGCTCGAGACTTCTCTCAAAAGGAAGGTGTAGATTATGATCAGATATTTGCACCTGTTGCCCGATACACCACCATCCGCTCGATCATAGCCCTTGTTGCTTCGCAAGGATGGAACCTACATCAGATGGATGTCAAGACCGCGTTCTTGCTTAGTTCGATTAAAGAGGAAGTCTATGTGGAACAACCCAAGGGGTTTAAGATTCATAATCGGGAATCTCATGTATGCAGGTTGAAGAAAGCTCTCTATGCGCTGAAGCAAGCACCCCGAGTTTGGTATGAGAGGATCGATAGCTATTTGATGAAGTTGGGATTCACTAGGAGTGAAGTCGATCCGAACCTTTACTTTAAGGGTGAAGATGATAAGCCTCTCATACTGGTGTTGTATGTTGACGACCTCTTTCTGACAGGTGCAAACCCTCTCATTCACAAATGTAAGAGGGAGTTGGCTTCCGAATTTGAGATGAGAGACCTAGGACTGATGCACTATTTCCTAGGGCTAGAGGTCTGGCAAAAGCTAGGAGAAATTTTCCTATCTCAAGGAAAATATGTCGTGAAGATATTGGAGAGATTTGGTATAGTGGACTGCAAGCCCCTGACTACCCCGATGGAGCTTAACTTCAAGAAGTTATGTGATAGTGTTGTCGGACCTATGTTGGGAAATGCTTCTGAGTATCGTCAACTCATAGGAGCATTGATGTTCTTGGTGAACTCCCGTCTGAATATATGTTTTGCAGTCAACACAGTGAGCCAATATATGGTTGAGCCTCATCACTCACATTAGATTGGTGCTAAGAATCTTCTGAGATATCTTCGGCGCATAATCACTCACGGACTGAGATACACTGCCGGAGATGTGAGGTTGCATGGTTATTCTAATGTTGATTGGGAAGGCAGTGTGGTGGATCGAAAGAGCACTTCCAGGTGTTGTTTCTCTTTGGGTTTTGCTTTGATATCCTGTATGAGTAGGAAGCATAAGTTGGTGGCTTTGAGCACCGTTGAGGTCGAATACATTGCTGCGAGTATGGCCTCTTGTGAAGTTGTCTGGTTGTGGAAGCTCTTTAGTGAGTTGTTTGGTCATACGTTGGATACTACCGTGATCCTCTGCGACAACCAGAGTGGGATTCGTTTATCAAAGAATCCCGTATTTCATGATCGCTCCAAGCACATCGATATCAGGTACCACTTTATCTGAGATATGGTACAACGAGGAGCGATAAGGCTCCATCATATTGGGACTGATGAGTAGGTCGCCGACATTCTGAAGAAGCCCCTAAGAAAGGTCAAATTCTTGACTTTCTGAGAACGACTAAGAGTCGTAGAGAGAACTTCTTGGAGAAGAGCAACCATAGGGTGATTGGTTCATCCTTCCCCTACTAATTTGCTATGTACAGGGCAAATGGTTCATCCTTCCCCTGTGATACCCCATGGCGACATGTAGGCAAGATGAGTGGTTCATCCTTCTCCTGCTGAGACATCCTACCCATGCAGTCTGGGACTCATCGGAAGTACCTCTCATCTGGCCAATGAGTAGGGAAATGAGGATAGGGACCATAGTAGTACTGATGGACGCATCGTGCATCTACCATATTTCTTATGTTAGGATGAAATTGATTTGGGATCAATTGGAACTGACTTCGGGTCAGTAAGAGTGACATAACTCACTCTCTTTTGGAACTAATTTCGGACCAGTAAGAGTCGTATGACACACTCTCTTCATTGGGACTAACTTTGGGTCAGTAAGAGTGCTATTAGACACTCTTTTATCTGGGACTGACTTCGGGTCAGTAGAGGATGGTATGATACATTCTCAATCACTTCTTCTTCATAGTTCAGCAAAGCAAAGCAGTGCATTTGATGGCAGAGATAGTACCGACAGACAGATGGATTAGCAGATGGAGTTCTCCCTAGCTGAGAGGGAGTGTTAAAATTGGCAACTAGGGCCAAACCATAGTTGCGGGGGAGCGCCCCCCCCCCCCTT
>APFE031101043.1:354305-370045 GCA_000404065.3 Pinus taeda
CCCGGATTCGCTCCCAAACCGGGAGCTTCTGAAAATGGTCGCTCCCGCTCCCGCTCCCCGCTTCCGCTCCCGCTCCCCGCTTCCATTGGGCCAAACTCCATGTGGGTCACCTTATTTATAGCAGCTAATATTTTCTTGGATTCCTCTCATCGAGAGGTGTAGGATTGATCTAACAATCATCTGATTCCGACATGTATTCATGGAGATATGAATTTATTTGTATTTCTTGACAATTTGTCAAGGTCGGACAGCAAGCAAAACAGTTTTTCACACCCCTAGTTTATCCTCAACGTGGCATATAAAAGGAGGAGACCTTGTGGCATTATGGCACTCATCTCATCATCTCATTCCTCTCTCTCCTAGTCTGATTGTGTATGCGTAGGAGGAAGACACTCACACGTGGGAAGAAGGAATGACGTAGGTCTGATCTAGAGCAGCGTTGACTAGGGTTGACTGTGGAGCAACAGGGTTGTATTTTGACTGCGTTGACCAGCGAAGGGGACTGTTTGACTACGGTTTGGGTTAGGCAGCCTCTCCTAGGCCAACCACATTCCTGGGCAGCGAAGCGTTGACCTTTTTCACCGTATATTTGACTAGCGTTGATTATTGAGGATTGACTGCAGACTTTGACTTTTGTTAACTGTTGTTTGACCTTCATTTCAAGGCTGAGTTGACTAAGGTTGACTTGAGGTCATTGTTGACCTGTTTGACCAGCTTTGACTTTGTTGGTTAGGGTTTAGTTCCTATTGTCATAAAATTACACAATTGTGTAATTGTACTATCTCTCTCTCTGTTGAATTATTGAAGAATATAAGAAGAATTGATCAAAGGGTTTCCCCACATTAGGGTTTGTCCCTGGTTGGTGCCACATCTTCTGTCTCTTGTCTTGGCTTGTCTTCCACTGTTTACATTTATGTTCTATCTGCATTTTACTATCATGTTGATGTGATTGCAATTCTGGAAATTGATATTGGGCTAATAAGAAAATTTTAAGTAAATTTCTCTTAAGCATAGAACATACCATAATTTAACAAGTCTGGAAGAATTTTTCCAGTTCTGAAGAGTTAGAAAGAGGAGGCCGATATTTTCTCGAGGAAGCTGCACAAAGGCAGGGTAGAGCCTCAAGTGGGCAATTTGACCCCGCTAAAGAGGAAGACGCCTCAAGTGGGCAATTTGATCCCGCTGAAGAGGAAGACGCCTCAAGTGGGCAATTTGATCCCACTGAAGAGGAAGACGTTTACAATTCCAGAGGCCAGGAAAGTTTTCCCGAGCGCCGGAGAGACGGTTTCTCAATCAGCAGTAAGCAACACGACTAGATTGGCAACTGATTCAGGCAAAGTGTTTAAGGGACTGTGCTAGGGTGACGCGGGACTTGTGCAGAGCTGGTTGGACAACTAGCTTTTCAAAGGCAGTCAAGTGTTGAGATTACTCGAAGAGAGGGTAATTTCTCTCAGAGAATATTTTTGCCATTATTCCTCTTGAATAGATTCATAAATTTGGTGATATTTATTGTACAATTTGTCACTGCTACACAATAACAAAAACCCTTAGTTGTTGCACCGATTTTCCCAAGTTGAGTTTTTTTGGGGGACTTTAGTCCAAAATAACTGTGTCATATTTGTGTGTGTGTGTGCCAGTATTTTCTTAGGTTCTAGTTTATCTTCCACAATATTTTTATTTGTGAAAATTGCAATGTGATTAATCCGTTGTTGCCATAGCAATAAACTATTAATTTAATAAACAGTTAGAGGAATTAATTCCAGTTGCTATAATAAAAATTTCAGTAGGTGAAATTTTCAAATTCCTCAACTACTCTATGGAAAACCATCTGGAAAAACCATCTCAAATTCAAGTGAAAGTAGCCATTATTCGGGGCAATAACCATAAATGCATTTAATTGGACCATACTTAATTGTTAAGGGCATAATAATACTCCAAACCGAGATCACCTTCAAATATCTAACTAGACCAAATCTCATAAAGGGTTTCCTACCTTTGTAGGGGTGGCCAGGTAATCAACCCTATTAGGTGCTTCCAGCCCCTAAGGGGAGGAGGTATTTCCAAGGTCAACCCTTCAATCCATAGGTGTCACTGAGAAATGGTGACAGCGGAGGGGATGCCAAGTGCCATGGTCAAGGGACCAACTAATGGAGGTCCACATCCTGAGTTGGGACATGCCATGGTTCGTTATGATGAGATAAAGCATTAAGTGCTCAAGAACCGAGTGATGGCTAATGAGGGCATAGAGCTCATGCTAGGACTTGCCCACGCGCTAATGTGTCCCAAACATCTTTTGCATTTTAACTTTTCTTTTTCTTTTGGTGTGGCCATCTTATGCTTTTTCATTCTTGTAGTTGCATCAACCTCCAGGACAAAGTTTATCAGCCCTGTTCAAAGATGTGGATGTGTGAGTATCAAATCCAAATGAACCAATAACAATTAACCCAAAGGATGGACACGCTACTTCAAATCCAAGTCTTCCAAGTAGTGCCCCTCCTATAACCCTATGGCCTTAGAAGAGGTCCCACTGGACTAGGGCTAAAGACTAACCCCCCTGGTTAGGTGAGAGAACAAATTTGCAGTCAAGATCAGTCAATCATCCATATCACCCATTTATCTATGTTAGAATGTCCAAAACATTAAGTAAAAGCACTTAATTGCAAAATGGTTAAAGTACCTACCAAGTGATAGCCCACCTTCATTCAAGAAGAATGGCGGATGGTGAGAGGTTAATGACAGAAGCAGATGGCGAAGGAATGTAGCATATCACAATCACTGAGCAATGCATAGGGCTGCTGGCTGGCTGGCAGACCAAGATAGGAGGAAAAATCCTCCGATATGGCTACCCATTTTGGTGGGTAACAGGCAAAAGGGGGTGTACAATCCATGATCACCCAGCAGGATTATTGATGCCATTATTTTTCATCAAAAGGAAAAAAATTCCCATGGTTTCCTTAGTCTGCTTCTGCCATCAGAATATCAAAACAGAAGCTTTCTCATGCCATTATTTTTCATCAAAAGTAAAATGTTCCCACAGTTTCCTTAGTCTGCTTCTGCCATCAGAATATCAAAACAGAAGCTCTCCTTGGTTACTGCAAGGGAAGCAAGTGCACCAATTGAAGAGGGAATTACAGTTAAGAAAGACATTTACAGATATTCAGACGGATTATTACTGGAGGGATGAGACAACTAAAGCTTGCAACAATTCAGGATACAGTTTATAAAGGAGTAGAGCACTTCCACTCATAGTCAACTGCTCCCGTAAAAGCCTAAAGGCAACCAATCAATTCCAAACTATTCAATGTGGTGGATGTTGAGGAAGCGGTAAAGCATAGATGTAACTGTTTATCATACAACAATCATCAGCTTTGTGTTCTGTATGCTTGAAAATAATATAAAGCAAATTAGTTTAGTAGTAGTTGAAACCCATATAAAGGAAAATAATTTAGAAGCAGTGGAAAGGAACTTAAATCGTGATAATTAGATGTCCAGGATTGATAGGAAAATCCAGTATAAAAACAGCAAGCATTTAGAGAAAAAAGAGAGAAATTTAGTGTAAAGCTGGAAATTGTGTAAAGCCATTAAGCTTAGGCGTCAAATATAAAAATTTTGATGTCTGGGGAAGAACCGGGAGGGGGGGTGTGGGGGGAAGGAAATAGGGGTGGTGCGAGACCACTTTTTTAGGGTGATGCGAGGCCACCTGTTTACAGTCCGCATTGACGATATAACCAACAGTTGAAGCGGGGAAATACGGTTACATGCATGTGTTTCAAAATTGAACGAAAATACTATATATTTCAAGTTTATCCAGTGAAGCCAATGGCCCAATTATAACTATCTTGAAATAGGTTTCAAGCCAAAAACGATGTTCGATCCTTCTCTAATCTCTATTAAGACTCTCACTCTCGTATTCTATGGCTTCGAAATCTAACTCATGGAGGGTTATATTCAACAGGGCTACTTAATTTAAATTCTGATTGTCGGTGCACAGAAAATCTGTTGCTGAATTTTAAGGAAAGCACAGAAAATACCTTATCACGAACCCAACCTCCTGCGACGCGGAGTTGTGTTTGAAGATTGAACTGGCGCAGCACCTCCTTCAGTCTATCGAATATTTTGTTCTCCAGCTCTGTTAACTCGATGCTTTCCTTCACACTGCTAGCGCACACCATTCTGCTCATCCCCTTTCTGCTACCCTCTCTGCCACAGATTAGTCCTTTTGTTCTTCTTCTTTTGTATTTGAGATTTGAAAGAGAAAAATAATAATAGGATTCTGATGCAAATGTGTTTTTGAGAAAGTTCAAGGCAGGGAGAATATTTTTTTGAGGTGGAAGGGACGGGCACAACAACGACGACCATGCTCTCACACTAAAACTCAAACCCAAACCCAAACCTCGGCCCATTCCTTCTCCTCCATCACACCACGCGCCCACCAACAACCATAACGAAAACCAAATCCACACACAGCGAAATTTTATGACAATGGCGCCTTTCAGATGGTAACAGTTACTACGTTTTAAGTATAGCTTATACGCATGGGACCGAAAAGAACGAGAACGCTAGAAAGTGGGAAACGTTGCAACCTTGAAATAAAACTGAGGATAATAATAATTATTTTTAAAATAAATAAAAATATTTAATTATTGAACTTAGGTTTTTGTTATCCATATCAAAATTTTGAGATTTATTTTTTTTTTTTTTTTTTTTTTGGGCCGAAAAACACATAGAGATATTCTATGTGATTTTTGCCAAGAATCTTCAAAAAAATATTTAAGGTCAATTAATTAAGAAATAATATAAAGGAATAGGGTTAAATCACACAGGGAGTTGATTGATAGTGGGTTTTTAGATGATTGATTCCACACTTTGTAGCAAAACATATCGCTCATTTTGTGACAGTGGAAATTTAACTTTTGTAAATGGTTTAGAATTATTTTGGTGGTAAAGTTAAATCTAAAAAAGTGTTTTTCACATGATTTATTTTGGTGGTAAAGTTAAATTTAAAAAGGTGTCTTTCATATGATTTATAGAGATGGATAATAATGGAAAAGTGTTATTAAGAGCGACTAATTTGAAAGGTGGGGATAGTCTTCTGTTGGGGGAGTTTGTGATAAAGCTTCTTTTATATGTCGATGATATTGTATTGATTGTTAAATCGGCTCAGGGATTGCAGATGATAATAATAATTACTTTTAAAATAAATAAAAATATTTAAGGTCAATTAATTAAGAAATAATATAATGGAATAGGGTTAAATCACACTCGAAGTTGATTGATAGTGGGTTTTTAGATGATTGATTCCACACTCTATAGCACGACATATGGCTGATTTTGTTAGAGTGGAAATTTAACTTTTGTAAATGGTTTAGAATTATTTTGGTGGTAAAGTTAAATCTAAAAAAGTGTCTTTCATATGATTTATAGAGATGGATAATAATGGAAAAGTGTTACTAAGAGCGACTAATTTGCAAGGTGGGGATGGTCTTTTGTTGGGGGAGTTTGTGATAAAGCTTCTTTTATATGTCAATGATATTGTATTGATTGTTAAATCGGCCCACGGATTGCAAATGCACTTATATGCCCTTGAGCATTTTTGTAAAGCAGTGGGGGCGCAAGTCAATACTAGCAATACCAAAACAATGATTTTCTTAAAAAAAAGGAAACAGAGCCAGCGTACGTTCTTCTTTGAAGGCAACGTTCTTGAAGAAGTAAATGAATACAAGTACCTCGGGATTGATTTCAGCAACAAGCTTAATTAGGAGGACTGCAGAAAGAAGAGAATTTTAGGAAGGTGGAAAGCATTATATACTCTTCAAAATAGATGTAGGGAGGCAAAATTATGGGATTAGAAAACGCTTAAAGTACTTTTTGGGCTCCTAGTTTATCCAATGATATTATATGGGTGTGAACTGTGGGCTAGCAGCATCCCTGTCTCAAAATGGAAGCAAATTGAGAAAATCCAAAAACGTTTGATCATGAGCAAGTTCAAAATAAAAAAGTTTGGTTCCTTATGAGATAATGTTGAGTGAAACAGGAACAACTCACATCGAAGCAATTGTTATGGTGCGTGGTAGCTAAAAATAATTGAGCAAATGGGAGTAGGGGGATGGTCTAAAGGTATCTTCAACGAAGGCATGAGTGAAAGAAAGAAATCATGGATGAGACAAAACAACAAATGGATGCAAAAATTAAATATTTACCTTAATGTTTGTTCCACAAATACAATAAGTTAAAGAATTTTGTTATGGAGAAATTTCGTACGCGTATATGGGGAAAAGCATTGGGTAGAAAGAACAAATACTATGTTCAAGAATTCAACATCAATTGTGATCTCCAACAAAAAGAGTACATTGGAGCTAGCACTCCGTAGAGAGCAAAGATTATTATTGCTCAATTAAGAACTAACTCGCATCAACTTCGGTGCGAAACAGGTCAATGGAAAAGACCTAAAGAAGCTTGGGAAGAGCGGGTGTGTACTTTTTGCACTTTTGGGGCAGTGGAATCCGAAAAACATTTCATTTTGGATTGTGATGCTTTCATAGACATCAGAGACAATTACGACGGTATGTTAACATCGATCCCTTGGCATTGTCTTTTCAATGAGGGGATTGTTAGAAGGTTGGGTCATCTCATCATTATTTTGTGTAAGAAAAAGATTGGATTGCAAAAGGAGAAAAGCAAGGAGGTTGGTGGTCACATAGACTATTTTTAATCTCAATGACGTTAAAACTCCATTCATTCATTCTTTAAAAAAAAAAAAAAAAATTAACAAGATCTAAGATTTTTAAAAGACGGAAAGGGAATTGGAACTTTAAAAAAGGGTTAATTAAAAAATTATTGGAAAGATTAAAAATATTAAACATAAGACATGGATGACAAAAGTTTGAAAACTATAAAAGCAAGGGTAATAGTTGATATGCAGCATAGTCCTTGTCTCTACAGCATTTTAATTGATTTTTTTTTTTACATAGTGTTTTATCGGTAATGACGTATTCATTTTCTAATAATAAAATAAATTAAATAGTCCCGTAAAATGAGCTAAGCTCCGCACAATAGGCTATAAGCTTTCCACAATGAGCTAAGTTCCGCACAATAGGCTATAAGCTCCACACACTGAGCTAAGTTATAAAAGCCTTCTCCCACATTTACCCACTTTCATTAGTTTGCCCGGGGTAGACATGAGTTGAGGGTCACTATGATAAGACTCAACCTCCTATATGACCTTAAGGAAATCGAGTCGACAACTTAAGACCTTATTGACTTCCCATAGGTGTTATAGGACCTCCATGAGCTACCCAACCCCTCCAGGTGTCCAACACCCTGAGCTAACTCTCTTTTTCATTGACCTAGAGCCTCAATCGCTCCCTTAACAAGGCCTTCAAGCAATTGTAAGTCTATAGTCACTCCCACAAGCCTACTTCTCAACGACTGTGGACTTTTCCAGTCAAATCTGTGCTTGCGACCCCAAATTCTAAGGCACTATTTCAGGGCTAGGACTTTGGTCTCCGCCCAGAATTTAATGAAACTTCCCGAAATGATAAATAACATAGAAACAAAGCTTTTAAACCAAAACTTAAACAAGGACTTGACCTGACCCCTCCCAACCAAGACAGACATTCCGTCAAACACTTGGTAAACATGCAACCTATATGTCATGAATGCATATCTGAACACAGGGATCTGAAACTTATCTGAGGTTTAACAAGAAGGACCAATGCATTCTCGCAATAGTTGTCATAACACCAATTAGGTCATGCATTTATTAACCAGACATTCATTAATTAAAATGTGATAAGAACCATACTTAGATATGTCATATAATCATGCTTATAACCATCATATAACCAGATAGATAACAGTGAGAAAACAACCATCAAAGCCACATAATAATAAGTACATTTACTTATCAAAGAGAAGAGAAACTTAGCTCTTATTAACCATATGAAAAATCCAACCAAGTCAGGGACTTCCACGTACCAGACGACCATATATTGGGCTAAACCAAATCTTTCTTTCAGTCAATCACCCTCGTGCCATATTCCAAGCATGTATGTGGGATCTCATGGGATAAACCAATCCATAAACAACCAAGGGAATCCAGAGCTTAAACCACCTCCACCCTCACCATACCGTGATCTCACCTAAACCGACTCCGAGATCACAAAACCAAACCGAGCTTGGATGCCTCAGAATTCCTTCACCATCGCTTGAGGGATTTTCCAGTCTCTGCCCACATGTTGAGGGCTTCCCAGAGAAGACCATATCCACCCCCAACCCTTGGGATTTTCCTGAGACTACCTCACCTAGATCCAAAACCTTCGAGCAATCCAAATCTCAACCAAGAAACAATCCCATCACACCATGGCTATCCATAAATGGCAAGGCAAGGCTAAAACAACTATCGAAACCTGCCAAAACCCATGCCAATGATAGCAAATGAACCAAATACACACATCCGCTTACCATGCATGTCAAAACCAGCTAGGGAATCATGCATGCAACCTGTTACCTGCAAGTATTCCTACTGAAGTTGCTTGACCCAAACTTTCCTTTATTTTCCTTGTCCTTCCTTTGCTTTCCTTGTCCTTCCATTGCTTGCCTTGTCCTTCCTTTTCTTACTCTCTTTCCTTCTCCTCTTGGTGCTCTTCTCCTTTTTTAGACTAATTTCAAAACAAAATTGACTAAAGGCCCCAAATTGGTGCTCTACTGTCTAATGATGCCTCTAATTTCTTAATTTTTCCTCTATTTCCTCATCGCATGCAACCTGTGACCTTTCACCTCCCTTTTCTCCTATTTTCCTTTATTTTCATAAATAAAATACCATTGATGTCTTTTTGTCTTTTCAAATGCCTTTGTCAATTTTCCTTTAGCCATAATAAGCAACAAGTGATGCCCGCTAGGATACTTTTCCCAAAATTCATCTTGGAATATCTGTCCCATGACCTTGGTCCTTTATTAACTTCATTACATGAATTTTTAACCTAGGTTTGTTACAGAACCCTCCCCCTTGGGGGAACACCGTCGTCGGTGTTCTATGACACCTATGACTAGCAAGACCACTGAAAACCAAAACATACTACCCATGGAGCTTCATAACTTAGCTCAATGCAGTATTTATAATTACCATTATTGAAACATGACAACATAGCATTTATTGTAGCTATATAACGCATCTCATTACGATATTTACAATAACAACCACATATACTTATGCATGTTTGCTTCAACCAACAAATAACCATATTGTTCATGGAGCTTTATAAATCTAGCTCGATGCAGTATTTACAATAATATACAAATATGCACATTTGTTTAACCAACAAATAAAAGGATATGATGCTTGCATCAACAATAAGGGAGTTCATAGGTTCCCCCCTCAAAGTAGTACCAAGATTCACCTCCTTCCCAGGAAGTCCATAATCCACTACCAAATTCAAACTCACTTCCAATGTGGAAAGCTACAATCCTTGTGCTACATGTTTCCTCAGTGAACAGTTATCGACTCATTGTTCCAGGGCACACTCCTAATGTGCATCTGATTCCATCTAGCAATGTTAATGACCAAAACAAATACATTCCCCAGGCTTCCCTTCTCTGTTACATTGTCCCTTAGGCAATCGGTCATCCCCTTTCGTGCAATCACTCACCTTCCAAGTTCTCTTGCATCCCCTCTCTTGGGTGATCCATCCCTTGGCAAGGTTTCTTCACATCGGAAGGTCCAAAAACCAAGGCATGTCCCTACCTCAAAACCATCATACCGACAATAGAATGCTCATGGAAATCAATGAACACTGTTGGGTACCAGTGTCCCACAATGGCCCTGTTCTTGAAGTGTTTTACCAACATATTGCTTCCTATTCCAATTCCTTTTGTTGTTGTTCTACTAATTTCTTGCAATCAGTTTCAACCACCCAAACCGGTCATTTCCATGCCTGTACCAAACACATAATTTCCATTATAATGGAAGGAATTGAAATAAATTCAAAGCATACCTCATTGGTAGCTCGTTAATAAGGTACACTTGCAATTTTATTTACTTCCTATCACAACAAGTCAAACTACTAACTCTTTGATCTAATCATTATGTATAAATATATCACATCTGGTTAGCTCAAACTCAACCATCATAAATCAAAATCATAGATCACATGCAACCATCATAAATCAGAGTCATAGATCACATACATAGTTAAAACTAAAACAAAATATTGATACTTATATTTCCAATGATTCTTTTGCTCTTGCCTTTGTTATTTGTCCTTTCTGTACACACACTGAATTAGTTTCCAAACCCAGCAAGCATTGAGTGCCTTCTCTTTAAGCAACAAGGGAATCCATAGACTAAACTGCCTCGTCCCTCGATATCAGCAACAATGGTATCCCGAGACAAAACTGCCTCAACCCTCAATATCAACAACAAAGGCATCTAGAGACTAAATCGCCTCAACCCTCAATAGAAACAAGGGTATCCCGAGACTAAACTGTGTCACCCTCATTAGCAAAAACAAGTCCCAGACAGTCCCATAACCTCCCTTCCCATCACACTATATGAAAACATACACATACACAGTGTACCACAACACATTTACCTACACCTGGTGTACAACACAACACATATACCTATACCCGGTGTACAATGCCACACAATATATACACCTACACCCGATGTACAACACAACACATTCACTTATATCTCATGTACAACACAATACAATACATATACATACACACCGTACAATACCACGAATGCACCTGTCGCGATACAACAACTACATAATACCCATGACATCGTACCAAATATACACAATGCAACATGTACACAATACCACGTGTACACAACACCCAATGTACACAACACCACCTTCACAATTTGTACATAGTACCTAATGTACACAACACCACTTGCACAATGAGTACACAACACCACATTCACAACATGTACATGACACCACCTGCACATGACATCACATGTACACCATGTACACAACACCACATGTACAATCATGCACACAACACCACATGTACATAGCACCATATGTATACAACATTGTATATCCAACATGTGCACAACACCATATGTACACAACACCGCATATGCAAGATGCACACCGTACCACATGTACGCAATACCCCATGTACAACATATACCCAATAATAGTACTACATAATTGGAGGCCACACTGCCTCTACTAAGCAACCTAGCTTCTAATGTCTTTCCACTATCCATGCTTGTCCAGCATGTCGCAAATCGCACTACTTTCATTCAGCTGATGTATCCCTCAACATTTCCTGTCATAGTATAAACATAGACATAGTATAATCACATAATATCAATTCATATCCACATGATACTGACTTCGTAGATCTATCAGGATACTCCTCCACTTGATTCCTCATAAACCAGGAACCTCTTCATGTCATTCACCTGCATAAGCAATGATTCCTCCATAAGAACAATCCCTAACGATCTTGTCATACAATGGCATACATACATACACACATACATATAAACATCAACATAAAACAATCATGATTCTTGACGACCCTGTCAAACAATGACATACATATATACATGTATACATATATAAACATCAGCGTAATCATGATCACAACATAATTACCAGATATCATAAAGTCAAGGTCAAGAGAACTTCATTCATCCATGCATAGTTCCCAACATAGTCAAGGCATCTAACACCTCAAATCCATTTGCTTTACCTTTTTTGTCATTTTTCTCATGATTGTACCGCCATTGTCTAATTACTCAAATGGACCCAACCAATCCAAGTGACTGGCATATTCTTGCCTCCAACTTCCCTTTACTCATGTATCGAGCTTCATCCAGGTCTTTCATTACTTGTTGGGTACCACACAACTCTCCCTGAGCTCCATTAAATTTCCTCTTTCTGAAACCAATTCCCAAGACTCTCAAGACATAAAAGGCAAGAACAAGAAACAAATAAGGAGGAAACCATGGAAACCCATAACAATATGACACCACAAACAAAGTAGCATGGCCATGCACCAGACATAAACAATTGACAAATCAATCACAAACAAATCACAAAAGACCGAAAGCCCAAAACTAGAAACAAACACTACGACTCAATTCCCATGGGTTCCCAATGTCTTCAAGGGAAAGCTCAACTAGATCCTTCTTAGATATTTCATGGAAGTCTCATTTTCCATGCAATTCCTTGTATCATACTGCCATAAACACATAATTGTAAGTGCATAAATAAATATAACAATATACCAATTACCTTACCTTCCTATGCCAAGCTCGTTGCCTTGTAATTGAACACATCCATGCCATCTCTCAAGGGACTCCAATTCCCTTGACGGATCCAACTATAACTAGAAACTAGCTAATATACATGTCAAATACATGTTCATGAATATAGCACATATCCACATAGTGTCAGACAAAATCAAGGTTAATAAGACTTCATGTATTCATGCAAAGCACTCATTCGTTTGGAATCACGATCTCTAAACATAGCCAAAGGAATTCTCACTCATTTCATGTCTTCAAGAGAAAGCTCAACCCTATCCTTCTTAGATATTTCATGGAAGTCTCCTTTTCCATGTTATTCCTTGTATCATACTGCCATAAACACATAATTGTCAGTGCATAAATAAATATAACAATATACCAGTTACCTTACCTTCCTATGCTAAGCTCGTTGCCTTGTAACTGAACACATTCATGCCATCTCTCAAGGGACTCCAATTCCCTTGATGGATCCAACTATAACTAGAAACTAGCTAATATACATGTCAAATACATGTTCATGAATATAGCACATCTCCACATAGTGTCAGACAAAATAAAGGTTAATAAGACTTCATGTATTCATGCAAAGCACTCATTCATTTGGAATTGTGGTTTCCAAACATAGCCAAAGGAATTCTCACCCAATTCCTTTATTTTAGATTTTACCTTGTTGTAATTGAGTCTTATCAGTTGCTATCACATCAACCAGTTGTTAGCTATATAGACAAATCAATTGTTACCTTGTCATGTTAATACCAAGTATGTTGCCTTGTCTGTTCACACATGCCAGACACACGTTCCAAAGATCAAGACATCATATCTATTAATTGAAACCAACGTTTACCATGACTAACATCCATGTCATAATCAACAATCAACTCACAGTCATTATTCATAATACTATAATTGACACCCACTCGCAATCAAGTGCATATCAGTTCTCTCAACACATATTATGTTAGCATAACTGTCCTAAAACAAGATCATTACTTCATGCAATCTTATAGACACATACTCATATCGTACATTTTCTTAAACATTCAGACAAATTGTAAACATACCATGTTAGCTAAACCAAATAGACGACATAATCAAACTCATACCTCAATGTATCCCAGGGGAGGCTATCACATTTGCACAAGTTAGTCCAGATAAGCATGATACATGATAATATAAAGAACTAACTATCATACAAGCACATTCATGACAATGATCCTCATGCATATGACCATAATAACAATAACATGACTCCCATGCATGTGACTGCAATGCATATAACAACAAGTTGCTACCTTTCATCATTCTTTGACACATGTGCATATGACCACACTGATCAACTAACATATATCATGCATGTAACCAAAACAACAATAGAATGATAGTCATGTACATAACCATAATGCATATAAAAACCATTAACCAACATACTTGCATTCCCAACATATAAACTTGTATGATGATATGCTCTTTGTTGAGATTGCAACAAGATGATGGAGCTTAGTGAAAAGAGTCGCCTTCACTAAGTGGGCCCGCAGGCTATTTTTGGCGCAAGTCTATTTTTAGACTATGTCTATTTTTAGACATATGGATCATGTCTATGGATTGCAGGTTGCTGTTTATGGATGATTGATCAAGTTGGGAAAAATAGATGGACTTCTATTTTTAGATCACAGCGGAGTGACTGCTCAGTCTAAATATAGAACAGTCAAATATTATTAGCTCATAATAATATTTAGACTATAAACTTTGTCTTATTCTCTTGGAGCACTTCAGGATGAGCTACGGATGTGGTACATGCAGATCCCAGAAGGAAATACGTGGTTACCTATGGATGACTAATATTTGCATGCAGGATTTCAGTTAGAACTCAAGTGAGTTGAGTTTAGTGGACTAGAGGTGCAGTTGATGGAGTTGTGTTCAGATTAGCTTTGTTAAACTGGTTGTATTTAGTCTAACCGGCAAATAGACTAGAGATGAGTTGGGTGAATTAGTTATTAATTAATTCACAAGTTATTAACTCATAATACAACTAATGAATACATCAGTTAACTCAGTTGCATGTCAGTGCATGTTCAGTTCAGCAGGGACAGGTGTTAGAGAATCAGATTGCTATCAGTTGTGACTATAGTTGTGCACCAGATCTTGCACAAATCAAGGGATTGAGTATTCCAATGAGATTGCATGGTACATCCAAGGGAAATACGAACGTGGATCATTAATTATCACCGGTTCTTGTGCAGGTATTGAGCAGCGGAGGCAGGCAAGCAGCTGAAGAGATTTGAGCCAGTGATTGATTCAGATCTGAGCTGTATTGTGTGTAACAGAGGTGGAGATACTTGTGAGAAGTATTATGCTGTGTAATGTTACATGATTCAATCATTAATATACAGATAGTTGGGGTTTTTAGCGAGATGCTTTCCCCGGGATACATACTGTGTTAATGTGTGAATGCTCTTGATGTTTTATTGTTATTGATGCTGCTATATTGATGATCAACGTAGAGGGGCTTATGTATTGTGTATGTTTTCCGCAATAGTACATGATCAGGATAATCTCTGTTGAATATGTGTTAAATTATTCAAAATTTCTACATGGTATCAGAGCTGGTTGATTTGTAGAAGAGATTTCTACAGGATATCAAAGCGAGGATTGATCATCAGATCTATTATTCAGGAAGTGACAACGTTTTATTTCTTCAGGCAGAGTCTGTAATCGGGCCAGGTAGCCTCTGGATTCATCCTTCTTTTGGAAGGTGAGATATCCGGTGAATGCCCATACAGTCGATCTCTGTACAAGAAATACTTCGTTCTCACGAATTTTAGATCGGAAGCGGTTGAGTTGGTGCTTGGTGAAATTCGAAATTCTGCCAGCAGTGATTTTCTTGGTGACAACACAGCAATGTCTTTCAACGGATTGCGATTGGAGTATGCTCTTGAGGGCAACTCAAACTATATTGCATGGAAGGACAGGATGGAGGCAGTATTGGATGATAACGGGCTGAAGTAGTTCATAGATACGGATATCCCAAAGCCTGCTGATGCTACTCAAGCTGATGCTTGGCAAAATAAGAACGCAAAATGTCGAAGGATTCTGTTGGAGGGCGTGAAGGATCACATTGTGTCCAGTCTCCATGGAAAGGCTACTCCATATTTGATGTGGAAATCATTAACAGAATTATTTCAAAGCAAGAGTGATCAGAGGAAGCTGGCGCTCAAAGATAAACTCAGAAACATCAAATGCGAGAAGGGTGACAGTATTCCCAAGTATCTCACGAAGTTCACTCAGTGTCGAGATGAACTGGGAAGTGTGGGGGTTACTGTCGATGATGGGGACTTGGTGAGCTTGGCTCTCCTTGGTCTTCCGAAGAGTTGGCATTCCTATCAGGACTCTGTCAATGGTCGGGAGAAGTTGCCAGGATGGGAAAGACTATGGTCAGATCTTGTGCAGGAGGACATCAGGCGGA